>JAPYYV010000197.1:0-40442 GCA_030522625.1 Copidosoma aretas
GAGCTTGAGTGAGTGGCCGCGTGGTGGCGCATTGTCGAAAATAGCGTGAAAAATAGAGAACTCGCAAGTGTCCAAAAATCCATAATGGTTAATACATAAGGAGGTTTAAGAGCAAAGTCCTGTAGCGTCTGTGGCAGGGGCTGTCGACATCAGCCACACTGATGAGTTTGTCGGCAGTCCTGGGACGAAACGTCAGCTTTCCCCCCCCCCCCCATCTTTTTCTTGAAGTTAACAAATTTTTTTTTAATTGATTTTAAAGTTGTTTTGAGTCAGTTACGGTAGAAACCCATACATACATACATATTTTTACAAATGAATCAAAACAATATGCAAATAAGCATACAGTCGTTGTGATAAAAAAGTTGCATTACAAAATACAAAATTAAAAGACCGCTGCAATTAAATGAGCACAAGGCTTCCTCAACAACATTGTTCTGCAATTACTCACCAATAAAATAATGAATAAGATATCAGAATGATTTAAAATGTAAAAAAAAGCTTTTTTTATGCTTCATAACGTGGAATTATTTTGGGAATGAGATCATAATTTTTTCCCGAATTGTACAAAAAATATTGTTAAAGCTATAAAAATTTTAGAAAACAATTTAACAAATAAGTATAACTCATTATGCACATCAACATACGTAATACATCTATCTTGTAGCTAAAATATTCTGAATTATACTATTAAGCTATTTGCTTATCTGTAGAATATAACTATTAACGAAATAAAATAAAACAATTTTCACTCCAAAAACAGCAGAAGCCGTTTTTTCAAGCATCAAATAACATTGTAAAAACCATGATAGGGTATGACACATCAAATCTTTTTGTAAACCAATAAAGGATACAAAATGAAACATTTTGAGCTCTAGATCATCGACATCACTCGGTTTCTGAGGTATGACTGATTTTAAAACAGAAAAAATGTAATTCTATGAAAAAATATTCGTCTTAAGCTATCAAAATCTAAATCGCGTTGATCAAATTTCTTTCGCTAACAGTACCAGCTCAAATCCCTTGTACTTGTGTACATTGTTAGTTATTTCACTACATTTAATGGGAATCGCATTATTTTTACACTGAACGTAGTCATTTTACGCCAATTTTTTTTACAGAGTATGAAGGAGATAGATAGGGTAGAAGAGCTGCATGTTGATCATTATTATAGAATAATTCCTTTACTAAATACTGTACTGTGTCGCCTGTAAACTTAGCCATAAATGCAATAATATTTTAAAATAAATTCTTATTTGATAATTTTCCACACAAATCTTAGTATTTTTTTCATAATAAAAAAAAAAAAAAAAAAAAAGGATGATATTATTTAAACAGTCATATAAGGAATTTTTTACCCCTAAACAAATAAAAAAACCCGTTTTTTGACTGTAAGACATTCCTAACGTATTTCCACAAAGCACTTCGTTTTACCGCTACCAAGCTCCCCCTATGAGAAAGCAAAAGTACATACGCTAGCAGGATTATCTAGATAAGTATACTTAATGATTTTGTGATATTTTATTTCTTGCAGTAATAATCATGAACAAAAAAAGATTAGAATGCAAGGCAATCCGACAAAGAGGCCTTTAATTTATTATCAATAATAACTTGATAGCTAAACCAATACAAACTTATATGTTAAGAAATTTAAGATAACAGATGTGTTTTTTATAAAAACAGGATGACAAGTAGTAAACAGGAATTCATATAGTTCTGCAGCTTATAATTTGAATGATGCATTTATAATTGAGTAATCTAAGCAAGTGAATACTGAGGATTAACTGTTTTTAGTGCTATTCTCATGAATAATAATGTTAACTAAAACGCCAGCAAATTAAGCGCTCCGGATCACCTGTTATTAGTTCTTATGTTAATAATAATGTTGTTAATTAAAAAGCGAGGAAAGTCAGTGCTCTGGGTCACCTGGTATTAGTTCTTATATTATTATTTGTAATGTTGTGAAGTAAAACGCGAGAAAATTAATATCTCTGGGTTATCTGGTATTAGTTCTTATGTTTATAATAATGTTATTAATTAGAACCTAAGGAAAGTTAGCACTCTGGATCATCTGGTATAAGTTCTTATGATATTGATTACCTGACATATAGTTTATTATTGATTATAGTTTTTTATGCGAGCGTATTAGGTCACTGGGGATTAATTATTTATGGTATAAATGATCTATTTATGAATTAAAAACGCAGGCCTCCGAGTGTGTAAGGTTAATTGGAATTGTTAGCTTATCATACAGATAATTTATTCAACAATCAAAAGTGCTGTCAGTCTAGCGTATTGGGTCACTGGGAAATAATTATTTATGATATAATTGCCTTTCAGTGTGTAGGGTTACTGGATATTTATTTACCAATGCGCTGGGTTATTTGGTTATAGTACTTTGATTTCGTTGAATTGGGCGTATATCTTCGTTTTGGACGCTCGAGCCACGCTGCTGCCGCTCTGCTAATGAGCGCACAGGTAGGGCGCCACAACCGCTCCCGTGTTAAAGTCCCAAAAATCTGGGAGCGTTGTCCCTCACTGTCCCTCGACCCCTCCTCACCCCTCGTTAAGGACTTACAATTTTTTTATCTTACGTATATGCTCACCTTCTTTTACCCACTGGATTTACACCGAATTTCTTTGGTTTTACGTGATTTATATCATCATCATTCGATTATGACCGTCGTTACACACTTGCTACCTTTAAAACTAGCTTGTTTTCTAAGGGTTGATGTAATAAATCATTATTCATCTTTCATTAGCTTGTCTCTGTCCTCTACTTACTCCTTTCGGCCGTACATGGAATTTTTTTATTATTACTATGTATATATTCTGTCAAGAACATTGGGACTTTGTTAAGCTTTTGACTACTACGTTCGTAACAACAAACGGTTTACAAAACATACAATTCACTAAATAATTCGTTCTTACGTACGTTCCTTGAGCATTGGCTCTTATAAAAGCAGACGAACGAGCATGTAGAACAAAATTTCTATTTTCTTGTGTAATCTACATGGGATCTAAGCGAAATACACGGAAAATCTGTAAATAAAAACATGGAATATTCTTGCATCAAATTGCTTATTGTAATTAAGATGCAATTTAGGGTTATTTTTGCATTTTTTGAGATTAATCTGTATATTTCCAAGAGTTGAAATGCAACTAATATAAACACTATAAAAAATTCTTCAAAAATATCCTGTTACTTTACGGAGAACTATACTACTAATTATTTCTTTATTTTTAATTCTTAAAAGATTAGTTATTGTTTTACATTTTGGTGCCATACTTACATAGTTGTCAAAGTTGTTAATGAAAGGGCTACCCGTATTCGCTGTAAACGTCCATAATAGAACTCGTGTATCATATTTATGTGAGTAGCTTGGCAGTGTACGAGTATTTCGAAGTCAGATCACGGAATGGAATCCATTGAAATATATTTAGTGACATAATGGGTTACGGTTTAGTATCTGGCCCATCGATTTCGGAGGGAAAGAAGGGCGAGGAGGGGGGAAAAGTGGTAAAACGGCATCCTTTAGTATTGTAAGTAAACCAAAATGTATTACTATTACAAGACAACATTGTTCATTTTAAACGCAAGCATTGTGAAACGAACTCTTGCTCTATAGTAATGAATATCATATAATTCGTGAGAATTTGTAAATAGATGAAAATATGCATGAATGTCATCAAAGGTATCTCATTGAATGATCAGTACGTATTGTGGTACCTTCTTTTACATGCTTTTCAATCAACAGCACTGTTACATCAGATCTTCTTATGTTGTCACGACCATAGACATATAAAGAGTAGACTGCTAATCAACAGCGGGATCAATCTCAGGGCTGTAAAAAGACCGTCTTTATTGAATCGGTCCGTCCACGACAAAAAAGACCGTCCATGGACCGTTTGGACCGGACAGCCAAATATTTTAAATTGAAAAAGACGGTCTATTTTTCATTCGTCCATGGCCAAAAATAAATCAGTCGAAAACCATCAATTAATTGGAAAATTAAAAATTTATTCTTTAATGTTTCAAGTTTTTAAAATAAAATACATAAAATTACAAGTAAAGTTCTTTATTTATTGAAAGAACAATAACATACGTTTTAAACTTTGACATCAATACAAAATATTTTGTAATTTCTTTTTTTTTTGTAATACATTATTTTTGTAACACATTTTGTAATACAATATTTTTTTAATAAGCTACTTGACTATTGTTATAATAGTAAGTTTTAAATTAACTTAGTCTCAATTTTTTTTAAATTCAATATTAATATTATAAAAATTATGGTGCAGTTCATTTTTAATACAAAGTGAGACTGATGATTTTACTCGGACACAAGAGTCAGGACAAAAAACAGAATAAAACGCGAAAGAACGGTGGTTATAGAAGTAGTAGCAATGTCAAATAAACTCAAACCTGCGCGAGCACATGATGTGTACACACCTATATGTACGTGCTGTATACGTTTATGTAGATTTGCACCTTTATATAGCTAGCTCACCTATACAGCTGTAAAAAGACGGTCTTTTTTTTGGTCCAAAAGCTCATCCACATATTTTTTAATCACTCTTTTTTGGACCATGTGTGTTATTTTATATGCGTCATGGACCGTCCAAAGACCGTCCAAAAATATAGACACGATCTTTTCACAGCTCTGATCAATCTCCTCTTTGTATGTCTATGGTCAGGACGAACTTCTAACGGTAGATCTTCACTACATACCATCCTTGATAAGCCCCAAAACACTGTGTCCTTCTACTCGCCTACCTAGAACTCTATAACACACCAATGCGTATGTATATATAATCATATGTATAGGGTCTTATGCGCACTGCCAAGTTATAGTGTCAATCTCAATGTTATGGAACGCATATTCGCTTCGTGGAAACGTGTTGGCGCCATATCGTATCATAACTATGTCTATACTTCAGGACTTTTCAGGACATAATGCATTGTGTATTGCGAAAAATACAAGTTTATTAATTTATTACGTTGCTGAGTGCTCGGCACCTGTATAAATGCTTTATGGAATTCACTATAGGTCATAATACCACCGCGTAATTTTAACGATCTTAATTGCCGTCCGTATTTGTTTATGTAAAAAAAGAAAATGTATATGTCTAATATTTTTTGACAGTCTACCTCATGGACCTCATGGATTTAAAATAAAAATTGTATGCAAGAACCCTTTTATGTGTACTGTATCTCGAGCTATAGCTAATTAATGAGGCTTAAGTGTAGTTCAGTACTTCCGTTTGACAAAACTTACGTAACATTTTAGTAGCAGTAAGTAAAAAAGTATGCATGGATTTAACGATGACTCAATGAGTAACTAATAGAATAGGACAAAATTAATAGTCAAAACAAAATAATCGAGAACGGCATTTCATTTCCTTTATATTTTTTTTCACCAAACATGAATTAAAAGCACAAATAACTCTATGATATAAAAGATTTTAAAACATCAAAAAGCCAGTCTAGTCATAGCATGTTGATTTAAAGTAAAGACTTAAGTACCTTACACAAGTACCTTACACAGGTATTAATTACACAGGTATCAGAGGAACTAGAAACGATAGAATCAAAAGAGGAAAAATATTGAAAAATTGATACACAGGATTTTAGAATAATTAAACGAATACAGAAAATTACAGGTACACTCAAAGACTGGTCGAAAAATAAAAAAAGGGAGTACAAAAATTAAATGTAAGACGAAGAAAAAGGTTAAACGAGATTATTTGGGATGAAAAAATTAAATTAGCCGATGATAAACTAAGTAATGTTTCAAAAAGCAAAAATTTAAGTAAGTTTTTGAAAGTGATTGGAAATCCGAACGGTAAAATAATGGATGTGAATAAATAAAGTGGTCTAAGAGAATCATTAAAAAGATTTATTAGGAGACAAAAATGAGAAATATTATACGGAAAACAAAAAAAAGGAGTAGAGGAATCAACAGCAACGTCTGGAAAGATTTTGACAAGGATATATAGATCATTGAATTTTAAAAAGTCCTTTTGGGTGGGGGGGGATACAGAAAAACCGCAGCAGACAAAAGTATTGTGAAAAACTGTTTAAAAAATCTTCACATAATTTAAATAATTGAACTAACAAACATGCTTGATGTGTTATTGACAAGAACACAAATTATTAAGGGGTGGAAAATAGCAAGAATCTATCCGAATCACAAGACAGCGAGGAGTAAGAGAACGTTAAAAAATACACGGGAGTTGCGTTATTTAATGAAGGATACAGGATATTAGCAGTTATAATTGCTGAAAAATAAAATAATTGCTGGACTTGGAGCAAAAAGAAGAGTTAGGGACCATATTTTTGTACTGAATAGTTTAATTAATCATAAACCAAAGCAACGCCACAATAAATTATATGCCATCTTTCTATAAGTCAGAAAAGCATTTGACACAATCAATACAGAAATTTTCTGGATAAAATTAGACAGAATAGGGCTAGGTATAGAATTTTAAGAATGTTGAAAATAATTCATAAATGCACAAAAAATTTGATAATAAAAATAATATATACGATGAGTTAATTTATAAAAATACAGTAGATGTTACGGTAGGAAAAATAAAATGCAATGTTTCAAATTTGGTTATGACATTATGACACGAGCGGAGTATTCTGAATACACAAAGAAGATGCTGAAAAATTTAGATAAATATCGTACAAAAAAAAGGCCGAAAGCACAAAAAACCCTCAATTCTAAGGAATGGAGAAGGGATAGGAAAAGATCTGTTAAAATTTTAAGGGGACGTGTTTTAAGTTCTAACGAGTATTAGGATTTAGTTGTGTGGTTCTCAACAAAAAAATTCTAAATACTGTGTCATAATTCAACTTTTTTGATGTTTATTTATTATATAATATTAATTCGTCAACTAATAATCTAATTATATTTCTAGTGGCACAGCGAAAAAACAACTGGTAGAATGTAAAGGGCTGTCAAAGCAGTTAGGGCTTCAGAAAAAAAATAAAGTAAACAAGGGAGTGTGAATCAAAGGTTATTTCTTATGGTTTCAATGATAAGGTTGCTTATACGGTGCGAAGACTTGGTGATGGAAAAGAAAGAAACAGTAAGAATCAATGGAAGTCGATACAAAGAAAATAACGTTGGATTTAAAAGCAAGGACACTAAGATATGAATGGAACATAGAAGCAAAACGGTTGTCATAAAGTAGACATAAGGAAAAGGTCAGATAATTACATTTTGTACAGTTTTAATTTAGATAGGAGTAGGTGGCCACACGTATGCTGGATGGAAAAACTGATGAGTATAACCAATAAAAATTGTACGACATGGGGCAAAGTAGTTAAATTAGCATATGAAAACTGAGGGGATAGGAAAATAATAGGACTTATGAAAAGGACCACCGAGAAAAATGAGCTTGAGAAAATCAAACAAAATTCCACAAGGGGTAGGAAGACTTATTATTAATAAGAATAAAAAAAACAGGATGATAATTGACAAATATTGTAAAGAAATAAAAGACACACCGAAGGGAGGTATATATTAAGAAAAGGAAAACTTAGCAGGGGAGTTTAAAGAGAAATGGTATTGTCTGAGATATAAGACTGTAGAAGAGACGACAGAAAAAGGGTTTTAAATGATAAAATGTAGGCTCTGCAATAAAAAATAAAAATAAAGGAATATTTGTACATAAAGAGACAGGAAAAAAAAAAGTACAAATAGGATAAGTAAGAAATGTAGAATTAAAAGATTATGTGTATACGGAGAGACGAGTAGCACTGGAGATACCCTTCCTTAAGTGTAGTATACGAACTGATCAATCAGTGCAACAGCTACTCGGATTTTGGAGTGCCTCACTCTTCAGAAATTGGTGCCAGTGGTACTCAGTACGTAAGGGTAACACTAATGCTGTTAGTAGGTACTGTTGCATTCTATTACTAAGTTATTTACAAAAGGAATGTATACTATGTTGTAGTATCTCTAAAATACGTCAACGGTGTAGTATATGTATATATGAATGTCATATATACATAAATACATTCATAGACAAGCTTACATTGATACAGGATTCTTATTTTAATTACATACAAATGAATAACCAAGCAATATATACGTTTGGTTGCCTTTACCAGACTAATAGATCAACAAATTATATAATTATTTCAATGCATAGTAATTTGTTGTTTACTGAGTTTGAATTATAAGTAGCAAAAGTGAGAGCTTTTAATACATTTTTTTTAATAAAAAATTGCCCACCTTACAGAATATCATTGATATTCCCATACCTTATAAGCCGTGACGAGTAACGATATAATATTTTGTGTTTATTTTAGTCATTACAGCTGGCATTAAGTAAGCCTCTTTTCTTGCTATTTACTCACTGTTATTTACATATCTAAATAAATATAAAACCCAGACAAGCACGTTGCAGAAATCATGATGTGACGAGATTATGCGTGAAATTTATAAGTGTATTGACAAAGCCTACATTAACCAACGGGAGTAATGTTTAGTTTACTTACTTTAAAACAGCGTTAGCAACTGTGGGAATTTGTTTCGCAGAAACTTATCTATTTCGCGATAAATTATGTACAGAATAAACGTAAAAGGAAAATATTATGCAGTGCTTCACTAGTCTGAACAGCTAACCTCCTTGACGAATAGATAAATGACACTCTTGCCGTTAGTGCACAGTTTGTACGATTGGAGCGTATCGTCGTCAGCCCAAAAATGGGACATTATACGCCTTATTTAAGGAACACCTGGCACGTACGTGATTAGTGTATCTACTATCCTGAGGAGGGCTTCTCCAGCGCTACTCCTCTCTCCGTGTACACATACAAAAGAGAGCTATAACCATGGTGCAAGGAAATAGGTAGGTAATATATAAAAATTTATGGGACTTTCCGAAAATATAAGTAAATTAGGAACCGCAGAGCAAAGCATGAACATGGAATGACATGTTGTGCCTTTTCAATTTAAATATCAAGTCAATGTGAAAAGTAATTTTCACATGTTCCTATGCTGATATGTATAAAGATGATTGATGTTAAACTGTTATATCAATTTTGTATCAGACACTATTGTAAATAATATTATAATTATTTAGAGGGAAATTAATTTTAAGTAGTTATCACACAAAAAAGAGGAATATTGTAGAATGTAAAAATTTTGTACAAGAAATAAATAAAAAAGTTTTTTTTCTTCGCTAATAATAACTAAGAAATTTAAATTGTTGTCGTCTTCTAAAATCATATTTATAATAGATTAACATTTTTTTAGAAATAACCAAAAAAAAGTGCTTATTTGTTAATATGACAATAATTATTCTAAAAATATTATGTACATATACTTATGTATCAATATTAATCTTAAATACCGATTGCAGTCGTTCGTTAGTATTGAGCTGGTAAAAATGATTCGCTAAATCTGTGAAATGATTTCTTGCATTGACTGTATTCGTTCGATTTCTAAGCGAATTTTCATATGTCGATTTCGGTTATCCACGTGTGTATGCATGTATGTAATGAAAAATAAATTTCTGTATTTGCTATTTAGATATATACATAAAAATATAAAAATTTACGGGTTGGCGCGTAAAGCCCCACTTTTATATATAAATATATACTCAAGCACGCGGGCTATTCGAATATTTATTTGCCTATAAAGTCTTAGTTAATTTTTATCACTTATATTTTGTCACACTTATTTTTTTTCTCTCTCAAATAAAACAAATAAATGCAGACACACAAAATTGATTAATAAAAATAGATTGTTACAATAAAAATGTTTGCGAATTGTGATTATGTCGCTCATTGCTTAAAAGAGAGAAATGACCTCGTAATATGATTGATATTAAACAAAGCCAGAATGAATGTGGAAGTATAAGTCTATCACCACATATTTTATTTCTTTTCTAGTCTCTAATACAATTTTTAAGTTAGAAATAGAGTGGTGGGGGGGGGGGGGTCTGCTTGCCAGGGGAGGCTCCACATGTGTATACAATAGTAGATTCTTAATAGCTGCTCGCTGAGAGGTAATCCCTATTATTAACAGAATGCTTTTAACTTAAAGCTCAAGATAAGACTTAACAAGGCTATACAGTTGTGTTCATGTATTGTTGCCTTTACATTTTTAAATATAATTACACATTATTTGTTTTTTATCAACTAAGCAATTGACTTTAATGACCTTACAAGCAAATTTTTAAACCGGAAAAAACTTTTATTTATACTCAAACGTAGCTTGTACGCTAAATAATTCAACAATAGTTATGTGTAGTTAATTTAAAATAAGTATACATGTAGTTTTAATAGAGGTGAAAAATTGATCGGAGAAGTAGGAATGCCAATACAAAATACGTACCTGTTCCTTTTTCTTAATTCAAATAATAATCGTTCTTTCAACGAACATATTTACAAGTTAAATTTAAAAAAAATGTGATAGTATCCGGCAAAAATTAGCTATGATATCTCATTTTTGAGCGTTGCTTTAAGATGCCAAAAAAAAGACGAATATTATCAATTTGTCATTGGAAGCTAGTAAAAACTATAATAGTACGTGACTTTTCCTAAAATATACTAGTTAAAATACTGGGACTTAGTACATTTAAACTTCTTTGTTGCCCAATTGTCTTATATTATTAATCATTAATGTAGACATTTATGTCAGAATATTAAATATTCTAACTCTTAATATCTGGTAACAAATATTCTGTATCAAAGTTCTTATGTTATCAATATGATACTTAAAAAACTTGATCTAGTAAGAAGGATCTGTAATGTTTAAAATAAGGTACTAGATAGCAATAGTTATGTTATAGTAACTTATGTACTTATCTCCACGTCATAAGCCATACTAATTTTTAATGCACAAAAATTTGTATCATTCAACAAATGTTAGCAGTATTTCGAATTTTCTCTTACCCTTTTTATATATAATGCTGACTGTGTTCGGGGTGCACAACCATTGGTTACAGTTATTACCAGATAATTTAAAAAATGTCCCATGGCCTTCACATTGGCGCATTTCTTCTTATCATTGGAACAATACGTATGTATGACTGCAGAATAACTAAGAACGAATTGTGATTTGACCAAGTCACTGTTATGATCTAAAAGCGATGCCAAAATATTTATAGTTTCGATATCTGGTCGTGGCAATAATGAGAATGTTGTTATCCAGAAATTAGCTTTATCTTCATCTATATACTTTTTCATGACCAAGTCTTTCATAAGATTAACAGCTGCGTTACTACCAATGTATGGCAATGCATTGATCATATGTTTTCTGAAAAAAAAATATTTATTACACTTGGTATACTTAAAAAACGTACAATTTATTATTATATGCATTGATGAAGACGGAAAATTTAGTTTTTGGAGCATGACTACTTATCTACATTAGATCAATATTTCGCCATCTTGCTGGCCTTATCTGGACACATAAGTATAAAAATACGAACGGAAAGCCATGAGTTTTATCTTTATAAAAATTAATGTAAACATAAAAAGTAGGACAAAATTTGCAAAATTGAGGTTTCATTTACCATGTGGGTGCCAAGCTAACACGTAAAAAGTAAAATCATAGCGCTTAGAGGAATTTACGCATCATAACACAGTTTTTTTACAAACATTATACATCTATAAAACTTTAAATATACAATATGCAAAGCAGGGACGAGTAGTCAATCCCAGAGATTAGAACTACAGAGAGAGAAGATTGTCATATTGTTTTCCCTAGTTTAAAAAGCTTTTAAACTTGCAGACTCCTCTTTCTGACTAAAAAATATTTTTGCAGCCCGTAAGGTTCTCGCTTCTAATGCATATCCTGATTTTTTTGCAAACATATGTATAAAATCTAGAATTCGCTTTCTTAACAGATGGTTAAAAGGCCCCCCAGGAACTGCGTATCCGAGATAATCAAGAGTGCAGCGAGAGAAGTAGCCCTTGTTCTTCGAACGAATTAGTTTCCCAAGAATGCTTTCCTCGTAGAATATTATTTTCAGCCTATTAAGATCACTCTGCATAAAGTCTTGTCAAGGTGTAATATAAGGGTTTTCTTTACAAGTTCTGGTAAATTGACTAACATAATTAGGTTGGGAAATGACAAAATCGACAAATTAGAAAGAAGTGGCATTATCTATTACCATTGTTTCATGTAAATGTGGAGTGCGATATATAGGCCAAAGTGGGAGACACTTGTATGTGCGCTTGCGCGAGCACGAACGTTGCATTAGATGAAGTTACAAAAGATCTGCTTTAAACGCCCATTTCTTACACTGTACGTAGGGATTCAACTTTGAGGGTATGGCAATTCTCGATTAGGAACAAATCAAATGCAAACGCAAATTCTCTATAATGATTTTTATTTCACTAATAAATAATAACATCAATAGCCCGTTGTATACACTAAAACTCATCTACTTATACACAATTTTTTTATTTCAAATTCCAAATAAAATTATAATATGAATATTACACTTGCGATGTTTTACATTCGCATAGTTATGTCACTTTCACACCCTTGTCTGTACGTCCTTTTCGTAGAGTTGCCGTCTTTTCTGGCGTGTTTTGTGTTTATTTTAGCGAATGTTTGCGTCTTTTTCTGCACTTATATGTGCAGGTTTGTTATAATCTCCGGGACTGACTAGTGACTATTGGTCCCTGTTTTGCATACTGTATATTTAAAATTGTGTAGATTTATAATGTTTGTACAAAAACTGTTTCATAATGTGTAAATTCCTTTTCGCACTATGATTTTACTTTTTATGTATTATCTTAGCACCCACATAATAAACAAAACCTAAATTTTTCAAATGTCCTGTTTTTTATACGTACATTAATCTTTCTAATGATGTAACTTATGTTCTTCCGTTCGTATTTTTATAGTTATGTATCCGGATAAGGCTATCAGCCAGGTGGCAAAATATTGATCTAATGTAGATATACCTTGTGTAATAAATAGTCATGCTTCATGAACAAAATTTTTCGTCCAAATCAATGTTGATGATCACAAAGAAGCAAGTAAAAGGCGTTTAGAATTATATGTACATTATTATATGCATTTATTGAAAATATAAACGTCAGTTTTATCTTATTTTATATTATTTCCAATGTTGCTTAACAATACTAATGTGTAGGTAATAAGCATAGGTGGCATGAAAATACTTCTGTTTTTTGTCTAGCAGTCTTGCGAAGTGCTTCATTCTTCATTCGTGACTTAAATCGATAGTTCAGATACCTAGAACGATTATAGTGAAGGAGCGACAATTATGATTAATTGTGTAACCATATAATTTTATCAAAAACTAAATATTAATCCTAAGCACTATAACTTTCATACTAAAACTGAGATACGACGTAGAGTAGCTAAAAACGGCTATACTTTTCTCACAAAAAGATGACTCCTCATTGGAAAATTCAATTCAAATCGTTCTTCTTATTTTACAGAGTTTAGGAGAAACCCCCCAAAGAGACAAATGTTGCGTACATCTCTTTATTTTTTACAGATATTATAAAAATATTTCTCAAATACAAAATCAAACTATCCTCTCAAGTTAAAATGTTGCATAACTTAAAAATTACGGGGTTCTTTAAGGATTTACGATAGTGTCAAGATATTCTTACCAAACTAGCCTGCAGGACAGCATGCAGGAAACCTGCAGATATTTGCGCCGATTACCTGTAAAAAATCCTGCATTATATCCTGCTAGAAATTATTCTTATGCAAGCTTGAATTTCAATTTGTAAGCAACTTCTAAAATTTTTTCCGTTTACTATATATCAGGGCAGCTGATAAAAAATGTTAACAACAAAAGGAAAAAAAAAATCAGCAACCTCCGACTCTTGGACTTAAACCTGGTCTGACAAGGATTATAGTGATGTATCTTACCCGCTTCGCCGGACTGGATATTATACGTGGGTCAAGATTTATGTCCTTATAACGTACATCTGAAACAAAAACATTTTTTTTACTTTTTTTCCGGATCTGGCGTTTATGAATTATAAAGCATGAAAGTGTTATTATTTATCGTTTAATTCAGTGACTAGCAGTTGTTAAATGTTCTGACCAGATTTTATTTAACTTTGCTTTGTGTATTTTGATCTGTTTTTCGGTATCCATAGAGAGCAATCGATTTTTCAAAAACTTACGAATATCGTTAGGACCAGCTTGAAATAACCTTTTTAACCACAGCCTTTTAAAACTGACTATTTTTTAAAATTTTGTTCTAATAAAATCCAGAAATCATTTTGGAGAATCGCTTGAATTTCGATTTTCAATTTCTACTCTTAAGAGTTTTTTTCATAACTTTTAAATCAAACAAATCTTTTTTTTTCTCTGGAAAAACCATTGTCTTCTCATTTTTAAAATCTTACAAAATTCAAATAGCATATTATAAGATTCTACAAAAAATAGTAAATGGTTTTATAGTATCTAAAATTAAATTTAATATTTAACATTCCCAAAATCAATTTTTTTGACCGTTCTTACGTTATTTCATACATAATACCAAACGTAAGCTGAGACGTAAGTTCATACGTAAGAACTTACGAGTAAACTTACGTTTGATTTTCGACCGTATTCCTATATAAGTTCTTACGTAAGTTTTAACGGAAGTTTTTACGTTCAAACTTTAATAAAACCATTAAAAATTCCAAATAAATCTGTTGTTTATAATTTAAAAATGCGAATGGTCATGTGAAACGTAAGTAGCAATAGAGTTTTAAAAAAAACTGCTTTAATGGGTCTTGAACTCAGTAACGTTTGGATTACTAGTCATAAACCTTAAACACTTGGCTAGAGTAGATTCGATGTGGACAAAGGAATTATCGTACATATAAAGTTTTTTACATCAGAGTTCACGTTGGACTTAAAAGTTTTTAAAAAAGTCTGGGAAGTATTTATCTTTGTGATAGTACTACTAGGAAACATAATAATAAATGATAATTTTTTGGCTTAGAAATTAAATAGGTGGATTTATGTACTATTGTGAGATTTATTTTATAATTATGTAACAGTAATTACATCAGTTTACCATATAATATTATTTAAAAAATGACGAATATTGATATTATATTAGTATCTTAGAATAACTCAAAAAATTAAAAAAAACACTGACTTTCAAATGATATTTTTTTGCCGTCTCTTTAATTTTAAAATAGCTCACATAGTTTGTAAAAATCCTGTAATAAGCAAAGCTCCAAAGAGGTAGTATGTGCCTTACAAGCTTTGGAGAGTGGAGATTCTTACAGAAACCTTACAAACGAGTATTGAATTCCTGCCGGTACTCTTCATCGACTGAAAAATTTTGATGTATCAAACAAGAATAAGAAAGGACCAAGTACTAATTTGACTGATGAAGAGGAGCAGGAGTTTGAAACCTAGATTTTACATACAGCTGCTATAGGGTGCCAAGCCACAGCAAATGAGTAAAATCATAGTATGCAGCAATATATATTAAAATTGAAGAAAGGAAATCTTTTTGTCGATGATAAGCCTGCCCGTCAGTGGTTGAAGGGTTCCAACATAATTGCTTAATTCTTAGAGCTTTTTAAAGCAGATGTAACCAAAGAAGGTCTGAGGAAATGGTTTATGGAAAAAAAACGTATCTTTAGGGTAAAGATTTAGTTCATATTGATGCAAGTAGAGTTTTTAACTGTGATGAAACCAGCTTGCAGCTGAATCCCAAACAATTTCAAGTTTTAGCGGAGAAAAGTGCGAGAACTGTTTACCCACGTACTGATAGGGATGAAAAGGATCATCATTCAGTTTTATTCACATACAGTACAGCTGATACGGCAGCTGCTTCATATATTCTTTAAAAATATAATGCACTGGGCCAGAAAGTATTATAAATACTTTACAGAAATGATGGGGAGCTGGATTATGCTATAATGGTTTTATGACTACAGACACATTCTATGAAAATGTCTGCAATGTTTTTATCCATGGCTGATTCACAACAATATTCAGTTCCCTGTAATATTGAACATGGATGACCACATATTTTATTGACATATACCTTTGCTATCTTTTTGTAGGCAGCATAAAATAGAATTGATTATTCCTTATCCTTACTCAACACACATTACTCGACACATTGTTACATGGTTTTTAGGTTCTTCATAAAGAGAACATTAATAAATTACATCATGAAAAAGGAAATCAGAGAATAACAGAAAAGCAATTACAAAAGAAAATTTCCCTTTGGTATTGAGCTTATAACAGTCGCGATTACACACATTTTTTTCACTTGCGAAGTAATTATTTTTACCAAATAATGTGTTTTCTTACTATTAAGATTTATAGTTATGCTAACTAATTACTAAATCTTCCTTAAAGTTTCTAAATTTTTTTTTTTTTAATTCTAAGGACAGTGTTCATTATATTGGGACAAATTAGTTTTACTCGGCCGTCGACCTGACCTTATTCCATAGGTTTCTTTTTTACATCGCAAAGTAAGTATTGCTTCAAATTTCTTTAAAGTATTTTTTTATTTATTCATATTATTTCTTCGGGTGGATTCTATTCTACCTTATTAGTATCGAGTAGTTACATTTTTCCTTTAGTTTTCTTAACCTCTACAATAAAACTGGTTCTGTTTGTTTTATTTTTGTATCGTTTTCTGGTCTTTCTGTTTGCTATTCCTAAATTTTTATAGTCAAGTTTTACACTGAAAGAAGCCTGGGCTATAGCTACCATAAAAAAAAGCAAAATTACTCTACAAAAAAGTATTTCATGCAGCCCACCTTGCGATGGGCCAATTTTCCATCACGGAGAGTTTATTACTCGACCAGTGATTCGTAATGTACACCACACGTCGTATTGCCTACATACTACGTGCTAAAGTAAGTCCTTTACACAGGGTCAGGGAACCTTCTATAGCCAAGGATCTTCGCATTGTACTAATTATTGTTAATGTGTATTAAATTTTTTTTAACCTATCTTAGCTGTACTCTGAAAGTAATATGTTGCTTATGTTTACTCTTATGTGATTGTTGCTACTGTGAATAGAAGCTGTCATATAATATTCGACTGTTTTTTTTTCTTTTCTACATTTTAATCTAAGCTGATCAATTAGAGACTTGATGTTTTTAATAAATGATTTAGTGTCTTTGTTTTACTACACCTGCGTGATCTGAATTTATGTCCTATACATGTTTCTTATTCGCCCTGGTAAGCCGTGTGCAAAGCCGCCTGGTAACTGAACTGTGAAATGACTAATTTGGTGTAAGCAAAGCTACATCGCATTTTAAAGGAGCGAGCAATAACGCTTTTTATCGATTCTTGCAGTTTTATAATATTGAGGTGACAATATGCAAGTTTTCGGTTAAAGGAACCTCTGTACAATGCCAATGGCATCAAATATCATGCTATTATATTCATATGGACTTACGAAATAGCCTATAGGTTTGTAATCGCATAATACAATAATTAATTATAGCGGAGATAATCCTAATACGTCTATTTTAACTTTATCATCTGAAAGGTTTTACTGTTGTTACAAATAACTCTTTATTGTACGTAACCATAGAGTCTAACATTTTTGTATGTTTTCGGAACTGACTGTTTTATTCGGTTGAACTCCAATTTTTTTATTTTTTTTTATTTAATATAATAAATGTTGTGAAAATTCTGTCATATTTCGTTTATAAAAATTTTTTTTTTTTAAATGGTCGAATATATCACGAATTCATTAATATAGACTAAAAAAATTTAAATTTCAAAAAACTGAAGTATAACTTCTAATCTGCAGTTAGAACTAAAGGATAATTTAAAAACTTAGTTTTTTACCATATATTATATGCAGAAGTTAATTTTCTATACTTTTAGAGTTCTTGATTACAACAAAGAAATCAAACGTCAAAGTATTAACATAAATATTTCATGAAGAATCTTTTTTGACTTGTGGACAAGTATACATTTTCTTTCTAACAAGCGACTTTAAAGTTGTAATTTTCATACAAAATATTCATAATATTAATTAGAAGTAGTATAGTAAGTGTTATCTAATCACGAATATTCAAAATAATCACGTTACTTATGTCGTCAACAACAATCTAGAAATTATAAAAATAATTAGAAAAAATTTTTTATTTCATAATAAAACGATTTTTTATAATTTTTTTATTTCCACAATTATTTCTACGTATACTTGAAAAAACTTTTTTTTTTTCATTCATAGATAGGGTTCTGTCTATATGTTGCATGTAGAGCATCTGGTGTGGACCACGGTTTAAATATTTAATAAGTAAATAAATTATTTCTTGTATATGTATGATTTTGTTGTATCATAATTATTTGTAACCAATTATTAAATTATTGATTTCTTTAGAAATTAAAAAAATAATGCAGTGTGCCACAGCAATACCTCATGAGTGGTGTAGAAAATTGCTACAAAGTTCATGTTTTTCTTTCTATTTAAAAGTATCTATTATTAAATAATATAGAAATCACACAAACATTTCTTTATATCTTATTTAACCTGTGGGAGGATGAGGAGCGGATAAAGTTATCAGATAAATTAAGAACAACTTATTGATAAATTTGCTATACATTCAGAAAATTCTTATTTTGAATAAAACAATTATAATTCCAGATGCATCGACGAATACATCGAAATGTTCTCCATTTCTTGAATTAACTTTACTTATAACAGGATTTATGATATTTTTAGGTTGTGTCAGACAAAACCTTCGAATTTTGAAATTTTTAAGACTGACGATAATTTCAAACGAAAAAAGTTATTGTAAGTTTCTGGAGTATTTTTGGAAGATTAAATTAGGCTGCAAGGTCGAAAATACTCTTTTCGTTACATTTTTTTGCAAAATGTGTCAAAAACCAATTTTTTTTTAGACATTAACAATCCAAGCTATTCCAACAATCTAGAATTTTTTTGTAATCAATGTCTTATATTGATGTAAGGTGTCCTTAGGTCCATAAGGTATTTCATAATACAATTTAAGGTTATATTACTGAAATACCCCAATAGTTCTCCAATATTAAGGATAAAACGTTATTTTAAAAGGGTAAAACGCAATTTATTTGTCTTGAGCATACCTTCAGCCAACTTTAGTGAGTGCTGGAACACGAATGCCATATTGAAATACGGTATCTGGTTTGGTCACTTAAATATTTGAAATTTTCTTTAGTGGAAGCCTCATGTATTTTAAATATGGATGTACCAAGCTTAACATCGGTTTGTCTGGTCGTATACATATAGCCAAAAATTTGATGATATAATATACAAACTTCGAACGCGTTCTTCTCGATAGTTTAATATTACTTACGTAGTCCTTTTATTCCAAGCACGTTATATCTGCTTATCAATTAGATTATTAACGATACTCATACATTCTGGACCTCAAAAAACAGTCAAAATGTAAGTGACTCTTTTAGTTCTATACTAATAATTTTGGATCTCTGACATCACTTCAAATTCCTTATTTTTATAATATTTAAAATATTTTTAATGACACCACTTTCAATATCATTGCTAGATGCGTTCTTCAAATAATTAATTTATGCGACTTGATAAAGATGACCTGAAAACTAAGTGACATCTTATCAATTTCTTCCTATCACCAAAATGAGCTTAATCTTTACAACACTAAAGCTATTTTAGTATAATATTCCTAAATTGTATGAAACATAACCTTATGGACTTTAGTAATTTTTGTATTCGTAATAGGCATCATCGTAGTGAAAGATGTATTACTTGTCAAAATTAAGATTGTCAAAATTACTTGTATCGGTAATTTCTAAAACATTATAAGTTTTCGAGTATATTTACCTCTAAATAAAACAAAAAATGCCTTTCAAACTTTAGAGCTTGATGCAATTTGTCAATAGTACTAAGAACTCACTTCAACTCCTCAAAATATGTTAAGTGTAACTTTTATTGTCGAGAATTAATAATGAAAATGCTTCGTCTAGTGTAACCAAACAATATTATGATACACGCTAAGAAAATCATAGCCCATATTGCAACAGATACAATAATGGCCCAAATTGAACTGATGAATTTTTTTCAGATATTTAAAGGATTTTTAACGTAGAAATTAAAAATATCCTGAGATATTTAGGATGCATAACCTTAAAATATGTAAGAAATGTTTTACGAACAACCGTAAAGAAGTTTTCTGTCAGTGCTTCAGAGTCTTTTATCGACGAAAAAACTCCCTAAAAACAAACAGGTTAGCTTAATACAAGCAATTTTAAAAGCACTCACATTGTATAGGGGTAATGTACCCAATTACTGTGCACCTGAATCTACGGTTATGCTGTGAACCTTTAAATTTCATTATTTTTTCGCATACAATGACAACGTTAGTTTTGTTAATAACGATGTTATCTAATACAGCTAAAACAGTAGTACTTTTGGGATTTAATCGTCGTATTATTAAATAAACAGATATTTTAGTGAGAAGTGTTGATTTGCTAGCTACTGCAGACTCCTAATAACTTAACACTCTAATTACTGCTACCTGAGTACTGCGTCCATCATCTCTCATTAAATTAACACGCTAACAGTAAAATATAGTTACTGCGACCTAACGACTGTGGATTTTTCGAGGTTAGCTTTCGTTAAAAACATGGAATTGGATTCTAACTTGAACGTATGACTTTATACTATGTATATTTAACTTATAACTGATTTTCATTATGATATAGTGTATTACATAATTTCGAATTCCTTTTTTTTATTGCTGCACAAAAATGAATCCTTAGTAGTTCCGTAGCCCGTAGTAATCAGGTACTTTACCGTTATTTATCAAAAAAAATTTTTTATTTTACATAACGGCTTAGCAAAACTCCTTAAAGTATTTTGAAACAAGTATTTAAATATTCAGAGAACAATTTTTCCGAAAAAAAGCAGAAAGCCTTGAGTACACGGAAAAACCGGCATACAAGTACAGCTACTTAATATGTTTTCTATTAAGAACAGATACGTAAGCGAGAAAAAAAATTAGCCGAAGGAGGAAATCCTGAAAAAAGGAAATAATTATTAATTTGAAAAACCGATTGACGGATGAAAAAAAAAAAATAAGTATTCAAATAAAAAAAGAGAAAAAATATAAGGAGGCAAAAAAATACAGAAAGATTGGCTTCAGTTGCTAAAAGGAAAAAGCTTGTCGAAAAGTTAAATTCGATGCCAAGCAAAAATAATATTAAAAGGATTCAAAAGATTCATCATAATTTTTTCTCGCATTTTTGACGATGATTGTAATAACCTGATATGAGTTCATTGTATTGGAACATCAGTGTGGAACGGTGGGTCATCAGAGATTTAGTGCTCGTTACATACGGACATTGGACTGAATTATATTTATTGTTTAATATCATATATTGCAAACGAAAAATACTTAAGACAATCAGTTTTAACTTTCCTACACATGCGAATACGCTACCAAACAAAATTTATATTTTTGTATTCTAAATTTTTATTTTATTCCTACTATATGTACGACTTGCTTCAAAACTCGTTCGCTATACTGGGCCATCTACCTTACACATATAGCGATGAAAATAAAATATTTAAAATTAGAAATTTAGAAATATAGTAACATTATTTATGTGAAAATAAGAAAAATCAGCGCCTTGTATTAAAAAGGATTCTTTGAATGTTTGGGACCATAAAAAGAACATTGTATTATTTTCTCTTGATATGATTTTTAAAATATTGTTTGGATGAACTGAAAGCTTATTTAAAAATTTCTTTTTCAGCTGAAGGAAATTTTCTTAGTGCTGTTTTTTGCTGTAAATTAATTTGTTTCAGAATGGGCGAATTGAAAACATAAAACAATTTGTCTCTTCATCCGGAAAATTTTCCAATGACGAGAAGAGCACACTAATCTTAATAATCGTTGGAATTTTTTGTGAAAGAATAGTAGGTAAACTATAAGGATTCCAGCACCGTTAGGGTTCCAGCACAGTTTTCGACCTCACATTCTCAAACCTCAAGTACCACAGGATCCTACTATGCCACACTCCTAACGAGCACAGGCTCCTACGACGCCACACTCCTGACGAGCATAGGCTGGCACCCCTACTTTCACCCCCTTACCCCTACTACCCCGCCCTCTCTATGTTATTTTTAAATAAAATAGAAAAAATTTCTCGAATTTAAAAATTATTATAAATATAGTAAGAGAAAAATAATATTATAAAATATTACCAATTTAGGTTCCGTAGTTATCATGAAAATACAAATTTTATGTTATTATTGAATAAAAAACAACTATCAAGTGAAAAATATACGTAGAACAAAGGAGCATGTATTAATGTGAAAAACAGTGGCAATAAGTGCTTTATGTGGGCTATACAATCTGCTTTCTATCCAGTAACACAAAATGCTGATCGTACTTATCACTACATAAATCATCAAAAAAAACGAAATTTTAGTAATATAGATTTTCCAGTATCAGTTAAAGATATTAACAAGTTTGGAAAACAAAATTCTTTCTGTGAATTCACATATTTTCCAGAAAGTTCGTAATAATTACAACGTTGCTCCATGCCACCTCACTTCTGAAAAAAAAGATAAACCTGTGAATTTATTACTTATTCGAAATCATTATATTGATGAGAATGAAGAAGTAGAAGAAGAATATGATGAACCTAGTGTCCCAGAACTTGAGATCCACTATGTATGGATTCAAAATTTATCGCGATTAGTTAGATGGTTTTGATGATGAAGGTAAGCTTAAAGAACATGAAATTGACTGGGTAATGGTTTCATAAGTGTCAAGTAAGACTTCCAACCAAGGATCAAAGCGTTCTGCAATTTAACAATTTTAATTACAAGGAAAACGTTCCTAATGTTGTATGCGCTGACTTTAAGTGCCCTTTAAAGCCTGTTGAAAATGATGATCGCAAATTTCAAAAACATCAAGCTTGCAGTATTGGATATTATATTCAGTGCAGTTTCGACAGTGTACGCTTTATTTATCATAGCTACAGACAAGAGGAGGATATTGCTGGAGCTAAAACTCCTGCAGAGTGGTTTGTAGATAATCTCAAAGCTCTCGCAGATGAGCTAGACCAAATGTATAAAGATCCAGAGCCAATGAGTCTTTCCAATGCTGAAACATTAAACTTGGCGTTGGCTAAATCATGTCATATTTATGAAAAAGTCTTCAAAAAGGGAGAGAAATAAGTAAGAGATCATTGTCATTTTACTGGAAAGTTCAGAGTAGCAGCTCATGAAGGATGTAATATTAATTTTAAAAAACACTCTAAATACATTCCCGTTATCTTTCTTAATCTAACTGGATATGATTCTCATTTTAAATTGAAAGAAATCGCTACAGCTGCTAAATTCAAGGGGAGTGTAACCCTTATTGCAGAAAATAAAGAAAAATAAGTATCTTTTATGAAGCATGTCGACAGCAGCGACATCAACTTCAGATTTATCGACTTCTTCAAATTTATGGCGTCATCATTGAAGAAGTTGGCATCTAATCTGAATCCATACGATCTAACTTGAAGTGAATTTTTGCAAGATGGTTATACTCAAGATCAAATAAATATATTAAAAAAACAAGTTTTTCCGTACGATTATGTCAGTTCCTTTGATAAACTTAAAGATGTGCAGTTGCCTAGCAACGAAGACTTTCACAGCAAACTCACCGACGGTGACACCTCTGATGAGGAGTATTATCATGCTTTAATTGTATGGAATACTTCAATATTCAAAGTCTAAGGGAATACTCAGATTTGTACTTGCAGACTGACATGTTAATGCTTGCGGATGTTGCCGAAAATTTCCGCTCAACGTGTTTAGATGCGTACCGACTTGATCCTGCATAAAACTGTACAACGCTTGGTTTAACATGGGATGCCATGGATATGCTATTGTTCATTGAAAGAGGAATTAGAGGTGGTATAAGCCAGTGATGTAACTGCTACGCTAAAGCAAATAATAAATATATGACTGAAGGTTATAATCCTAAAGAAGGAAAAAAGCATTTAATGTACTATGATGTAAATAATCTCTACGCATGGGCAATGGCGCAGACCTTACCATATGGTGGTTTTGGATGGGCCGAGGGACCTCGACAGATCTAATTTTTCAATGTTCTGGACGATAAATTTTACGGCTATATAATATAAGTCGACTTAGAATACCCCTGGAGCTTACACGATGAACACAAAGACTTACCTTTTTGTCCTAAACATATGGCTCCACCTGGTACGAAGCCGAAGAAACTGATGACTACTGTGTATAATAAGGAACGATAGATTGTACACTATCGAGCTTTAAGGGAAGCTTTAAAGTATGGAATGATCTCAAGGAAAATCTATAGTGCATTAAAGTTTAATCAGAGTGCATGGTAAAAGTCATGCGTTGATTTAAGTATCGAAAAACGGAATAATACTGAAAACGTGCTTTAAAAATTATTCTTTAAGCTCTTCATCAATGCTGTTTATGGAAAAACAATGGAGGAAAGGAGTTGACATGAAACTTGTTAATAAGTGGCATGGACGATACAGTGCTAAGACTCTCAGATCCAAGCCGAACTTCCACAGTCATATAATATTTGCTGAGAACCTTGTAGCCATACTGCTTTGACTTACGGATACAACGATCAAGAAAACTATTTGTTGGACTTAGTGAACTCAAAATATCGAAAACTCTGATATACGATTTTCATTATTCGTATATGAAGCAACCTTTTTCAGGTGTGTGTAAGTTATTATATACTGACACTGACAGTTTGATATATGAAATTTAAGGCAGTGACATCTAAAAAGGCATGACTAAAGATATCGATAACTTCGATACATCAGGCTACTCAGATGACCCATTAAACTTACCACGAAGAAATTAAGAAAGTGATCGGACTTATGAAAGATGAGTGCTGTGGTAAAATTATGCACAAAATGATCGATCTCCGTAGTAAGATGTATTGTATTCGTGTACAAGACGGTAAGTTGATTAAAAAGGTAAAGATGGGAAAACTTAAGTTGTTTAAACAAAAATAAGTTATAAAGACTGTATGTTCAACAAATCTGGAATCACATGTGAGAAAAATCTTATACGCTCCGAGCATCATATCGTATATACTGAAAAACAACCGAAAATAGCTCTTAGCCCAATATATCATAAGCGCTATCTGCTACCAAACTCTACACACACGCTGCCTTAGGGGCATAAGTTCATTATGGATGACGAAGATGAAGCATTGCTACAAATACTCCTGGAGTGGATACAAGAAGATAGAGAGCCACAGCCAATGGTAGTGGGAGTAGAGGATGCCTCTGGAGAGGGGATAGCCCTATATGAGGAGGTTTTCCACCTGCGGAGCTCATTCCATCACCGGAAGAGTCAAAGAGCACATCAAGTCCTCCTCCTAGCAGGAGACAAAGGTTGTAACTTTTTGCGTTCTTCAAGAGATTGATTCTTACACTCTAAAGCTAAAAGTGTAAGTATCAGAGGTAGAAAGTGTAAATTCATTAATTTACACTTTTCAAATGGGCGAAGTGATATTTTCACATTTTTCAAAAGGGGAAATTGAGAATTTGCTCTTTAAAAAGAGTGATTTTAACTTTTTACTACTTTTAAAGTGGTAGTTTGGAAAAATTACTTCTTTCAAAAGTGTAATAATGAGATTTAATCTTTTGAAAAGATAAAATTCATGTAAATACACTTTTCCAAGGTGTAAAAATGTTTTAAGTCTTACTTTTATTATGAGAATAAAGCATTAATATTAGGTTTTATTTATTATAGCTTATCTTTTACTGCTTTTTATTTAAATCGCTCACAATATATAATAAAGGATCATTTGTGTAGCTCGTCTGCTACTTATACTGCCTTTTTTTGCAATATCTATAGAATCAGAAATCTAAAAAGTACTTTACCAATAAGTCATGAGTGGTTAATGTTCTTTTTACATATACATCTTTATACACTGGTGAGTTAAGTGAAGTTTGATATTTTAGAAACAGTCAAACAAAAGTAAAATTGACATTTCAAGCAAGTGCAGTGTTGGATTGAAAGGTCGTAGTATATGCATTGATTTATGTACTGCATTTTTTTTTGTGACAGAAATTGACTTTATCAATGACTTTTACCAGCCTCTCATATCGCAACTTTTGTGATCATAAGAGTGATCAAATGTAACATTTAACTTTGTTTTATCAAATATCACACTTGAAGTTTGCAAGAGTGTGTAATATTTAGCCAACTTATCCTGAGTTTTGCGAGTTGTGCAAGGATGTTTTTTTGAAAGTAGTTCCATTATTCCATCGTTCATATGATATTTTAACTCATTTATTCTGATTTCATTGTGTTAAAATTTATTAATGGATTCCATGAATTTCCAAACTTACACATTCCATCTTCTTTTCGAAGTCCGTACACTAAATCTATTAACTGTTTCTGATTTCCATCAACTATTTGTTAATATACGTTGTTGGACGTGTTCTTATTGCCATTATCGGTTCTATTATGGATAGTAATATTTATTTCGTCATCATCATCATCATCATTATTATTATCACTTTGACTGACAACAGACTCAAACATCATATCATCATCGCTATATTTTTCTTTTTTCGTTCGATTAATGAGTAGCTGCTTCGTATATGGTTTATTAAAATAATTATGAGTCACATAATAGTTTTTTTTGTTTTTTACTTTCTTCCATGCAGTAATTATTCCCTAGAGAGGATCTGTGACCTGTTTAAAAGTTTCACTTAGTTCCTTCCCAACCTTATCCTTTCCAAATTTTAATAATCTATACTTCTTCTTCACAGCATCTCTTTCCCTCACCAGTTGGTAAAGTACGTCTTTGTCTCGGTCATATATGTTAACACCTTAACGTCTTAAAGTAGACTAACTAGTTTGCGCTACATACTCCTGTATTAAAAACAAAGTTGTCAAAACTTTTGCGATATCAACCGCTGTTCATCTGTCTATCTTTGTCGATAGCAACGAATCCATATTTATCGTCATTCCAACAGTTAGAGCATAGATCTTTGAACTAATTATAGGGCATATCAGAGTTCACATGATCATCATACACGTGTTTTAAATTGAGCTCATCTTGACGGAATAGAGCCAAAAGATTAACGTAGTCTCTCACGAGGGGTTTTGGTACTTGTTCGTATGGCTCGCAGAGATAGAAGCAGTCCCCATTTTTAGGACGTCCCATGCAGTAGAAAGTTCTCACATTATACTGTTTTTCGCATACAATGTCATCGAAAATCATTATAGAATTTTGCAGAGTATCGTCTGGAGATACTAATATATCATATTCACTAAAATAAAAGTACTGCACATCATCTATATGCTATAAAAGTTCTTTCAAAAACTTATATTTTGGTTGGTTAAGTAACTTTGACTATAGATAAATTTTTTCAAACCTCAATTCATTAGAATGTATAATTGGCGCTAATAAACTGTCCGTGTTACTGCAATTAGATGGATCGCAGAAAACAGCACGAATACTGTCAGGCACTTTAAACTTCATGTCTGCATTGTACGGTGGCTTGATTGCGACTGACGTATATATTACGGATACAGTGCTTTTATACTCTCATGTCTGCGCATACGCATCGTCGGTGGCTTGCAACTGACTCACAGTCTATTAATACAATAAATCTATTTTCTAGTGCTGAGTCATGACCAAACCACCAAAGAGTGGTCATACATGATCATACATCGTTAGAGAGGACAAGTTCTTCTGAATAGAGTTTTAAATAATTAACCTATGGAACTCTACTTACCAGGCTATCGTATTAAACTCACAAAACGTCTTGCTACAGGTGATCTTGATATAAATCCATTGGACGCAGCGTGCAAGGAGCACGATATAGCTTATTCCCAGAATCAAGAAAACGTTGAGGCTAGAAACACAGCTAATAAATTTTTAGCCAGGAGAGCTTGGCAAAGAGTCAATGCTGGAGATTCAAGTATTGGTGAGAAGTCGGCTGCTCTAGCAGTAACAAGCGCTATGAAGCTCAAAAGTCAATTAGGTAGTTATCAAAGCTGCTTCACGAAAAAAAAGATGCTAAGAGTAAAGATGCACGGAAAGATATTGGTTTTGTTTTAAAAGGTGCACGTAGTGTAGTAAAAAAAAGTAGGTGGAAAGAAGTTCATCAAAATACTGCGTATCTTATGCCTCCCTGCTAGAATTTGACGTAAATTACCTCTGATACCATTGTTTGCTGTTTTAAGTGCAACTGGAGCATTAGAAAAGAGAGTAGCAGACATATTGAAAAGTATTAACACAACTAAGGCAGCTAAACAGCAACTGCAAGAGAGTCAGAGACATAATAAAACTATGGAGGCCATTGCTCTCAGAAATGGTTTCCATCTCAAGCCACATATAACGGAATTGGGTGTCTACTTGAAGCCATTAGCTGGAAAAAGTAATTGCAAAAAATAAAAAAAAACGATCAGTGAAGTAAAAATAGCCGATAGAGCGTTAAGTACCGTTGATTTACTTGAGTATGCTAAAAATTGAAAATTTCCCATTTTCGTGGAGTATTTATACAAAACAACTTACCTTTAAATGGGCCGCAATATCCTGAAACTACAATATTAAATCTTGATGATAAGAATGGACCTGCAACACACTGGATGACATATAAAACTGTGGCAATGATGTCACTTACTTTGAAAGATTTGGTAATTTGCAAGCACCTTTTCATTTATTGTTGTACTTAGGAGTTGATAATGTTAAGTATAACCATGAAAAATTTCAAGATTTTAATTCATGAAATTGCGGCCATTCGTGTTTACGATTTTTGTCAAGAAGGTTACCGAAAAGTATATAAGGTGATGTCATAGTCAGAAATCATTCATTCGCTCTTCAGCAGCGATCAAAGAAATATTCACGCTAATTATGTCTGTTACTTCTTTTATATTGGAAGCGCAGTATTTTTCGCTTATCGAATTATCATCAAAACACAACTACGTTTGTGGTTTAGTAGAACTCCTGACGTTCAATTCAATCCCAAATATTGATAAAAACAATAATAAATTTTAAGTGGGTGATCGAGTGGTTACATTTCCAACTGGTAGCTATGACATTCGAGATATTGTGGCATTTTTAGTTGATATCTTACAATCTGATGATATAAGTATTGATATAAAACCGAACAATAATACACTTCGCAGCGTAATTACGTGTAGCCATACTATTGATTTCAGAACAAAAGATTATGTAGGAAAACTTTTAGGTTTCACTGAACGAGTTCTCGAATATAACTCCTCTAATAACTTAGACTTACCTGTAGCCATCCCGAAAGTAAACGCATTACGAGTTGAGTACGACATTTCAACTGGAGCCTCCATAGACGGAAAAAAGGTTCATACGATTCATGAATTTTTCCAAGCTGTACCATCAGAATACAAAATTATCGAAGTTCCTTTACAAATAATATATTAACTAATTGTTAGACGTCTTATTAACCATATACACCGATGCATAATTGACCAGGACGGGGACTTAGTCTATTTTCGTGGTGAAGTTATAACTGTAAGGTTGCACATAAAACACACGCTGTAATAGAGATTGTCTCCAATCATAAGAGGTATGTTAGCAGCTCAATATGCGAATAAGTGCTCAGGCTACGACGAGCTTCTAAACCGTCAACACGTCGAAACAGACCGATGAAACGTCAAAAGCTAACGCTTCAAAACGTCCAATTTTTAAGATATTTAGGATTAAAAATAAAAAGCCCTAGTAAAAAATAATTTCCATATTCTCATTTGTTGCAATAAACATGGAAGATATTTTAAGCATTTAGTCTCTTGTCACCTTTGATAAATCTATTGCGCACTATGAGATTCATGCTCATCAGCCGTATGCATCCGCAACGTATGGTAATAGTGATGAGATCCGTATATCGATTAAGCATCAAGACCCATGCCTGCTTTCACCCCACAGTTCCTTACTCATTCGCGGGAGATTAGTTAAAGCACATGTTAATACAGCAACGACGACGAATACTTTCTCTGTGGACAACGCCTTCAGTCACCTATTCAAGGAAATACGATATAAAATAAACGCTATAGGGATAGATTAATGCAGCAATGAAGGCCTAAAAACCACCATAAAAAATTATTTATCACTTAGCCCGAATCAAAGCGCAGTGAGGGAGAATGCACGTTGTATTGATATTTTAAGTGCATTTAATACAACTGATCAGGGCAACTTTGATGTCCTGATTCCTTTGAGTATGGTATAAGGTAATAATTTATGTTATACCATTAACAGACACAGTGAAAAGTGTGTGGGAAAGGAAGTTGAGTAATCAATTATAGAACACCAAGTACTTTTGTAGGATTTATTATAATGCACTTGGAGCCCGGCTTCTCCTGTACATGAGTGACGTCGACGACTGACTATACGAGATACAGTCCGCAATACGAGCTAAGCACAGAAGTACACCTATACATATGTATACAGCTGCATATACTTACACATGCATACACATATATGTATGCACGATTGGCACCTACACGCCCCCTTAATTGAGCATACATGCATGTAATTATTTATGCAGCTCCCTGTGCCACAAATGCATGAATGAAAAGAAATAAATATCATGACAAGTAAAGTGTAAAAATAAAGAAAAATTTTGAGTGTGAATTAATAAACAAAACTTTAAACGCTTAATCCCGACACACTCAGTGTCTTTGAAAGTCTAGGCTGGGGACTGGGCTTGGTTAGTATGTCTGCAGGCATTTCTTCTGTGGGGGTGAATTCCAGTGCCAGCTCTTGCTCGTCAATGTGTTGCTTTATGAAGTGATGCCGAATGTTGATATGTTAAGTTCGTCGGCTGAACTTTGCGTTTTGTCCGAGTTCGATCACCCCTTTGTTGTCACAGTCGATGATCACTGGCGATGCATCCTGGATTCCAAGTTCGATGCTCAGATTCCTCAACCAGAGGCCCTCCGTTGCTGCACTGCTCAGTGAAAAATATTCGGCTTCTGTGCTAGACAGTGCAACTGTCTGCTGCTTTCGGCTGTTCCAGCCAATGGCACCTTTCTGCATTGCAAAGACGAACCCAGTTCTCGACCTTGGATGATTCAGCTCGGTTCCCCAACTTGCGTCGCAGTATCCCGTCAGTAAGTCACTCTCTTGGCCTTGGTACGTAAGCCCAAGATACTGGATACCTCGCACATACCTGAATATGCGCTTGACCGCCACCTAGTGTTGATCCTTGTAACCGTTGTTGAAGTGACTGACAGTACTGACTGCTTAAGCCAAGTCAGCTTTGGTCGCTTGACCGAGGTATAGGAGTGCTTCCTCGGCTTTTTGATACGGTATCTTCTTTAATCTCTTAATTTCAGAGGCTGATACAGGCGATACCGGCTCTTCTAAGGGTGATCCCACAACAATTGGTGCCACTACTGGTTTGCAGTCGTCCATACGGAAGTCCTTGAGTAGCTGATCGATGAACTGACCCTGGTCGAGTCTGATCGTTTTCCGTGCTCTGTATGTTGTCACTGTCATACCCAAACACCTATTGATTGGCCCGAGATTCTTGAGCGGTACATATTTTGATAGATGGTCGGTGAGTCGGTCGATATACTGTTGGGAATTACTTATGATGATCAAGTCGTCAACAAAGACTGCCGTGGCATGCCGTACTGATAACCTTGTCACTATTGACCTAATAGTAGACGGAGGTGTCGTACTGGGACTGATTATGTCCTTGCCCCGTGAGTAGTGCATGGAACTTAGCGTTCCACGTGCGGATTTCTTGCTTAAGTCCAGATAATGCTTTCTTGAGGCAGTATACCTTCTCCGGTTCATTCTTCATGACGAAGCCTTGGGGTTATTCCATGTAGATTTCGTCCTGTAAATCTCCATGAAGGAAGGCAGTTTCGACATCATTGTGGAGTATCTCCAAGTCTTGTTTGACCGCATACGCAAAAAGTAGGCACATAGTAGAGTATCTGACGACAGGCGCGTACGTATCGTCGAAATCGACGCCTTTGATTTGGCTATAGCCCTTAGCCACCAGGCGAGCTTTGTACCTGGTACTGCCATCAGCTTCCGTCTTCCTTTGGAAAACCCTTTTGCAGCCTACGATATTTTTATGGGCTGGTGGGTTGCACAGCTCCCAGGTGCCGTTACGATGGATTGAATCAATCTCCCTTTTCATGCCTCTAATACACTCCTTCCCTTCTGGTCCAAGCACGGCTTCTTGGAACGTCTTGGGCTCGTTGGAAGTTACAATAGTCGAGTAGACCTGGTAGTCCTCGAGATATTTGGGAGGATGCCTGGGTCTGTTAGTCCGCCTTAACTGATGGTCGATGTTCTCCTCAGACAACTCAGGTGGTGTTTGCTCTGGGTCCTCGGTACTTTCCCCATCAGATAGCTGTGCTTCTTCGGCAGATTTGGTCTTATCTGCTTGCCCAGTGAGAGGCATATACACAAGGCCCTTCTTCGTCTCTGGAGACTTTTTCTCATAGAAGGTGACGTCACACGAGACAAATAACCTTTTACGTTGCTGGTCCCAAAGTTTATAGCCCTTTTGATATGGCGCATACCCTACAAAGATACATTCTGTGGCTCTAGAATTCATTTTGTTTCTAAGGTGCCTTGGGATGAGAGCAAGAGCTCTATATCCAAATGTACGCAGATTAGAAAGGTCAGGCCTATCACCGTGCCAGAGTTCCTCAGGTGTACTCTGTCCCAAACACTTTTTGGGGGACCTGTTCAATAGGTAAGCAGCCGTAGCGATTGCTTCTGCCCAAAAACTCTGAGGTAAGCCTGACTGCAGTAGCATGCAGCGGCCTTTATCCATTAAAGCACGGCTTAAACTCTCTGCTCTGCCGTTTTGCTATGGGTTATAGGCTATGGATGTTTCTTTCTTAATTCCAGCTGTTGACAGGAAATCGTCTGACTGGACGTTTATATACTCTCGACCGTTATCGGTCCTCAACCGCTTGATGATCCTGCCGTACTGCGTATTCAGGAAGTTGTTAAAGTGTTTCAACGCATTTAGTACTTCGTCCTTCCTCTTCAGGTAATAAATAAAAACCTTACGGCTGTGGTCATCTAACAAGGTTAGGAATTATCTAGAGCCTCCGAGTGACGGACTGTCCATTTGACACACATCGGAGTACACGAGGTCTAGCGTTTGGCCGGCGCGTTTTGCGTTGTGTTTAAACGGTGCCTTACTAATTTTGCCCTTCACGCTTACATCGCATTTCTCAACATTTTCCGCACTTGAGAAATTTAAACCAGTTGCTGCTCCGTCTTACAGCTGTTTCATGTAAACAGGGTTAAGATGTGCAAGCCACTGGTGCCACAGTGTGGCACTTTCAACTTGTATTGCGCTCGTGATCGTTCCACTCTCGTCTTTTTTTTCGTGCACACATTATGTCAAATTCCACTTATATATATCGCCCTTCCCCTTTTGTCCACATATTACTAAGTTCTTGTCTTTATCGCGCACTTCACACTGATCATCATTGAAGAAGACTTTGTACCCTCTGTGTGTCACAGCACTCACTGTCATGAGATTAACTGAGATACTGGGTACATATAGTACGTCGGTTAATTTCACCTTCGAGTATCCATTTGTTGTGCATGTATTCGAGAGGTATACTTTTCCCTGACAGGCGCTTGCTTCTTGTTGGTAACGACGACACGTAATGTAGGTGACTCGTGTATGTTTTGAATAACGTTGGCGTCTCTACACATATGTTTACTTGCGCCTGAGTCTAATATCTAGTCACTCTCGTGTGCACCGTTCATTGCCGTAAAGCTAAACAAGATCCCCACTTCCTCTGCCTCGGAGCTCGCACAGCTAGTATGACTCTCTCCTTCAGTATCCACGTTGTGTGCGTGCTCACGCCTGCGCGACGGTGCGAAGCAGTCTCGCGCAATATGGCCGGTGCGTTGACATCGGAAACAGCGAAACTCTTTGCGTTCGCTTTCCTCTTGCTTTGAATGCTGCCGTTTCGGCTTGGATGAGCGGCGCTTGTTGGATGGACGGGTGTAGAGTCCGCCTATGGCCTTGCTTCTCGCGTCTTGTGTCCTGTCTTCCAGCAGTAGATTCGCCTGCACCAAGTCAGCAGTGATTTATTACCCGAAAGCCTCAAGTGCCATTATCATTGGCTTATACTCACTGGGAAGACCAGCCAGCAAGAGGGCACCTACCCAATCATCCGGTAGCGTCATACCGGTAGTGCGCAATTGTTAGGCGGCTGTTTGAAGTTGCTGTATGTATGTTTCCACCGATGCACAATTCTCCAATCGCGTGGTAGAGATTTCCTGCAGTAGACTAACCTTTCTCTGCAGTCCTTCATCGTCGTATGATTTTTTGAGCTTTTCCCAGATACCCGATGGTGTAGCTAGGTCGGCCACGTTAACATAGATCTTTGGGTCTATCGATAAAATAAGTCTGGCCTTCATGCTCGTATTCAACGTGGGATCGCTACTGAACTGTGCCCCCTGCATGGCCTCAATCGTGCACCTTGCTCTTCGAGGTGTCAGTATGCTTTTATGGCAACTGCCCATGAGCAATAATTTTCTCGCCCCAAAAGCCTGTCTACGGGCTGGAACACACCCAGTGCGTTGCTAGCGGCCATCTTAAGTCGTCTCCTGGTAACGGGTCACACGTGTTCAATACTCACTTTACTTGTCTCTCGCACAACACACCTCTGTATTTTACTGTGACATGCTGGGTCCATAACCTGATAATTTATGTTCTACTATTAACAGACACAGTGGAAAGTGTGTGGGACAGGAAGTTGAGTAATCAATTATAGAACACCATGTACTTTAATAGGATTTATTATAATGCACTCGGAGCCCGGCTCCTCCTGTACATGAGTGACGTCAACGACTGACTATATGAGATACAGTCCGCAATACGAGCTAAACACAGAAGTACATCTATACATATGTATACAGCTACATATACTTATATATGCATACACATACATGTATGCGCGATTGGCACCAACATAAGGTTTTGCCGAAGACTATCGCAAGATTGTTGTTAACGTGAAAGATGAACTCATACATACGAGATCAAGAACTGACCTGAATGGGGTCACACAAACCATAATAGTGACTGCAGAGATCGCTAAGGCAACACAAAGCTTGGAAGAATTCAAGATAGAAATATCTAAACTTGAATGGCTTCTGCCTTATGTGGTGATGTCAGATTCTCGTAAAATTCGTCCGCTTAATTATTTACAAAAAGATAAGCTTATATCTATTAGTTTCCCAACTCAGGAGCTCTATGAATATCCACTCTCGCTGACAACGTCGAAATCAATCTGCACGGTAAAAACATCTAATTAGATGGAAAAGCTACGCTGTGTCATATGAGCCTTTGAGACAAATCGCAAGAATCAGAAAAATAGTAATACTAGCAAGTTTGATCATTGTAATATAAAAATCGTTAATCTCTATTTGAATTCTTATTATTACCCATACGGTGATCTTAACCTCGATATAACAAAACATCAGTCTGCATTGTTGTATCATATGTATGCTCATTTTTAGAATTCATATTGTGGTAAAGATCGAGCACCCTTATTGAATGCGAATTATTTTATATCTAAGATACCTTTAGTTGTCATTGATTTCTCCAAGCTAAATAAGTCGATAAAGAGTGCTTCAGTAGATGTTCGTCTGGAATGTGAATCGCATGACATTTTTCTCGCCAACACATTAACCTACTGCTTGATTTTACACGATCGCATTATTCAGTACAGTACAATGAGTAGTGATGTCAAGAAACTTATGTAGAGTAGTGAAGTCAAAAACTTATGTGGAGGCGTGGTGGTAAAGCTATAAAGGCCGAAAAATAGCGCTGCTAACATCATTCGTCTTCCAGCCGTCATTGAGAAAGGTCAGCATAGCAGAGAGGAAGAAGAAGATAATAAACGACGACAAGTAGAGTGGGAAATACTTGAGAAGAGACACGCCATGGAGTGAACAGAAAAAAATTCCAAGGAAAAAGATAGTAAAAATTGTAAAATCTTTTAAAAATCATAAATGGATGAAAAATGTAGGAGACACCAACTTTAAAAACTTCAAAAATATTAATCAGCAAAAAGTGTCAAGAACTTAGCTAACATTTATTTTCGTTACAAATCCACATGCATTTAGCTTCTGTTAATAATTTTTATTTTAGCAACATATTTAGTATCTTTCTCTTTAAATACAAATTTTTACTTCTCATGTTACATAGTAATTTTGGTGTAGCTGTAAACCCCTTTTCCCCTCCCATCGCCAATGCTAGCCTCTCACACCTGCCTAAATCCTTCTTAACAAAAAAAGAAAAGAACATCTTTCGTTCACTGTAATCATGAACCAAACCATTCGGAGCTACGCCCCTTTTGCAGCTCCCCACAAGATTCTTGAAAAATCCCTCCCCCCCTGCATTCCCCTCCCACGAAACGAGGTATAAATATTTTCACTCCCATGTTATCTTGAATCAGTCAAATTCTCTTATTCTTCTCTCACTCCCACTACCCCTCCACATTTGCAACAGCCCTACTACAGTACTTTGGTCCCCCCTTCCTCTTACGCCTTTTACGAATGAAGTCAAAATGTATTTGATTACTTAGTTACTTTGCACTAGTTAAATAAGTAGTTCCTTTCCCTACACTATGTTCTTTTTGTTTAACTAAAAAGTAAAAATAGTTTTTCTTTTACAAGAACCCTGTATTTGACTATAATCTGTTTGATCTTATTGTGACTGATAAAGTCACTCCTTACGTTAATGAATTCTTAGTAGATGGGCATGCCATGGCTTTAGGCTGGGCAGATGCTCCGTAACTAATTTCATGCTTTACAGTAACTCTATTACCGATGCACTAGAGGCGGGCTTTCAGGTTGACTAGGTGTGTTCATACATATCTAAAGTGTATCAAGCAATTAATCATAATATATTAATTGGCAAACGGCACCACTTTTGCCTGGGTGGTTCCATATTGGCCTGGCTGCGTTATTACCTATGGGACCGTAGACAGGCTGTGAAATTGGGACACTGCTTGTCTAATTATGTATCTTTTGAATCTGGAGTTCTGCAGAGATCTTATTTGGGACCACTGTTATTTCTAATTGACATTAATGATCTCAGAAATAATATTTCTGCATCCAAACTTTTGTTGTCTGCAGGTGATGCTAAAATTTATTAATCTATTGAAGTTTACTTTGACTGTATAGTGTTGCAGGCCATGCTGATATGGATGCATTTTATAATTGGTGCTATATTAACAAATTTACATGTAATTTTCAGAAACATTGCGTTATTACATTTAGTAGATTTTTTCAGGCTACCACCCATTATCACTTCATCAATTATAGATTAATCAACAGAGTTGGTAGATTCATGGATTTCATGGCTGCTTTTAAGTCTACTTTAGCTTCAATAAGATAACAATGGTACATCACCGAGGGTATACAAGATGCTGGGATTCCTAACGAGAAGTTGTATAGGTTTTACTATTATTCAAGGTATCATTTATTTTTATCAAACCCTGGTAATGCCTACTCTCCTCTATAGATCCCCGTTACGGAGACCCTTTACGCACCAACATACATATAAACTTAAAAACATCAGCATGGATTCATCAGGTTTTTGGCATTAGGGTCCGGCAACTTATTGTCCCGTCTTGATCATCATTACACGCAAATGCAAAAGCTTTTCATTTTCGTGGAAATTGGCCTCCTGTACTTGTTCAATTATTATTGTTTGGTGTATAAAATTATTTCTGGGCCGATGACTTTAGACTCATCAGTTGAATTTTATACATTCAGAGTAATACAATATGCGGTCAGAAGCCAAAGACGAATTCTAGAATACAGGGTGACTCGGAACTATACTTATCATTCTGTTTTTTTACCAAATAAGGGCATGAATTATTTTACTAAGTAAGTTGGCAGAATCACGTACTTTAATACTTTTTAAGTGATAAGTTTGGGACTATATCGTGTCTCTATAATTATAACAAGCATAGATGGCATTTATTTTTGTAATTAGTTACTTTATGTAACTACTTATATATTGCATAGGGCATCAAGCCTTATAGCTTGGGGTGCTGAAGTGTTTTATGTTTATGATATAGCAAAAATGTACAATAGAAATTTATAACCCAATATATGCTGAACGAGTTTTACTATACGACACATACAATAAAATCGGCAACCTAACGTTTCAAATACTATAATATAAGTGCATTGTTGACATATTTCACTCGACGGAAAGATGTTCTCGGACTGGCCGAAGCAGCTAATGTGCGGGTTGATCACTGAAGCGTGTACGGCACAGCAGGCGTTCCATCGAAGTAAGCGAAAAGTGAAAACTTTTTTAAAAAATTCTAGCTTACGCATGCTCAGTAACTGCTGCGCATGCGCAAGCTACAAATATCGAAAAAAAAATTTTCTTTTCGCTTACTTCGATAGAACCCCTGCTATCACCTAAAGTTACCTACTTTTATACGTACTATGCCACTTAAACCACGGACTAGCTAATTCGGCTAGTCCGAGAATATCTGTCCTTCGGGTGTAATTACGTACCCCAAGCTTTTACTTATAGTCCGATACAGAATACATACAACAAAACAATTCTTCTTTACTTTTTAGTTTAACAAAAAGCAGCTAGTATTAAAAACTTTTTTTCATTTATAAATTTTGTTTGATTCATTTTTTTTGGTTAGGTACCGAGTTGATGTGAGGAGACGAGAGAATATTATAATCAGGACGTGTACGTTACATATACACCGAGAGACACTTATATGTTACGTTACCCATATATGCATGAACGACGAGTGCATCGTACGTCACACCTGCATATGTCAGCATTTGAATACTCGTACCCGAGTTTGTAAGCATAGTATAGGTCACAATGTATGCTGACCCCACTGTACAACGAAGTGGACTTTGGTACATAAATTCATGCACGTAATAATGAATGTATGTACTCATTTATGTATATGCGTATACACTATATGCTTATCCCTAAGAATAGAAATAATTATTTATATTACAATTGAAATTTTAATTGATATAATTACATTTTATGTTACAGAGCAGCGCAGATTTATCATACAGAAATCAGTAAATAATTCTGTAAATTTTTATTGAAATTTTTTGTGAGACTTGCAAAGTCGGAAATTCGAAATTACAATATATTACCTTATGAACTCGCGCCATTATCGATGATTATAATTTTTCAGTGTACTTTTCAACGAAATGTGATGAGTGTTGCTGCCTTGCTGTTTCTCCATTCTAAATTGCGACAACGTCAAACAAAAGTTGAAATGTGGGTACCGTTCCTGCTGTAAAAATCTTCTGTATTAGACTTAAGGAGGCTCAACACACCATATATAGTCAATAATGTATGTATTTATAGTCATAACCATAGCCATATATATAGCGGGCGTTTTGTAGACGATGCTCCAACCTGATAACCTTTACGTTTCCTTTTGTGTCTATACTTTAGATAGAAATATCTAAATAAAATCCGCAGTAACCTATATCTTTCTTATGTTTGATTGAAAGAACGTTATATCAACTGTATGCAACTAGTTTTTTGTTAATGTTTAAGGTGATTTGAGGAAGTTATGATGTGATTACCGGTAAAAACAGTGCCAGTCTTCATAAGAGCCCATGTATGAGACGCTCACTTGTAACGTGTTTTACTAAAAATTTTCCGCAGCAACCTTATAGTAGAGTTCATACTTATTAATCATAGATTTCAATTTTATCCGTTTTTATGGTACTTCGATGTATGTGTTAAGCCTCCTTAAGGATACATTATCTGCCTTCAAAGAGGCACTTTATATGTATCTTCTCGCGCGTCAGCAGTGATCAAATTCACCTTATATTATGTATTGCAAACGATTTTTTGTCGTACACACTTATATTTTGTCCCAATTCTTCGCGCAAAACTATATTTACTTTACGAATGTTGTACTTTTCAAATGTAGCCGAAAACGCGTTATTGTTATCATTAGCGCCATATCATTATAATACTTTTAACGGTTTTATTGTTTTCGATTTATCTATTTGCGAACACATTAGGGCCATACACATTACTTGCAAATATCTTGTTGGTAAAATTTATTTTTTACATTATTTTATGTTTATTATGATACTTTGCTACACATTGCGTCTATTAGTATTTTTCTTTATCAAATGGCCGTTTTTACTAAACTTTAACCACTTGTAATTAGATTCAAAATTGTACTCATTATTAACCTGCTTGATAAAAAAATTATCTCATTTATCTACCATTGTACTTTATCGCTCCGTAAAAATGTTATACATATGTTCAGTTTGTATCTAACCATTTGCCATACAGGCGTGACGTCCTTGGCATGAGTAACCAAGATTAATTAGATAACTATATTTTTACCGACACGGTGGCGCAGTGGTAGAGTCGCAGTTCCGTCGATCACCGAAGTCAAGCAGCATTTGGCGCGGCTAGTACTTGGATGGGTGACCGTTCGAG
>JAPYYV010000198.1:0-50503 GCA_030522625.1 Copidosoma aretas
TTTAAAAATTACACACACACATACGTCAAATTAAAAATAGTATTAATGTTTATTTATTAATGTGACTGTAAGACCGATATAAATATCTGTCTTGTTTGTAATCTTTTACAATTTACTTCTAATTTATAATTTTTTGGGCTCATTCTCTTCGTTGAACAGAATCATTGGGAATCGTCACGGGAAAAATTGCAAAAACTTGGATAGGTTTTCCGGAAAATTTAATTGTACACTTATCTTTTATATTTCTATACAAATAAATGAATTTTCTGTAAAATCTATCCAAGTTTTAGCAATTTTTCCCGCGGTGACTCCCAATGGATTTTTTTAAGAAAAAAAAATGAACCCAAAAAATTAAAAATCAGATATAAATTGAAAAAGATTAAGGTAATTTATTGAATTTTTTTTAAGCTTTGGTATGTGAAGAATTTAACAACAAAATTTTATGAAAAAAATTGCATCATACTTAGCGCTAGCTATATTATTGGTAGGTTACGGAACACTTCTCAAAATTTTAAATTGACATTCATGATGAAATATTTAAGATGAGTGCTTTATAGGGGTGATGAGCAATCTTAAATTACCTTCCGTCGTATTACTGGAACCTAAAAAATAGATACATATTTATTATTATCAATAAATTATGTTGATAAATTAAACAAAAATTGATATCTGGAATAAATTCTTCAAAAAATCATATTTTTCCACAAGGACCCTCCAATCTCTTGCTCAAACAGTCGTTAGTAATAATGAAGTAAAACCATTAGTATCTCTGAGTATAACACTTTATTAAAAAGTACAATCTATCTAATATTTTGATGCATCCCTTGCATGCTCTTCAGGGAGTTGCTTCATAGTCTAAGTCAATTTTTAATGTTCATACTGATGCGTCATAATGATTTTATTGAAATTGTTTACATGCATAACGTAAGTTGGATATTATCAATGAAAAGATAATCGGTGGACTCTAATGATGATATGTGCGTCTTTGCAATTGTATGCAACTGTCTGGAGAGGGTTCAAGCGATGCACCGAAATATTGGATAAATTGTACTTTTTAATAAAGAGTCATGCTCCGAGATACTCATCATTGTAAGATTTAGTTAGGATTGTCGTACTATGTATTTTACTGAAAAATTCTGTTCCACAGTCCAAATTTTTCAAAAAAAATTTGCGTATTTTTTTATTATTAGTAACAGAAATCTTGTGCAATGAAAAGTTTGATGTAACTCATGTATCTTTAACTGACCTCATACCATAGAACTGACCTGTTTCCTCGTTTAAAAATTTATTGTAGAATATTTACCCCTACGACGATTAAATTTGGTCCAGTTTATAGTACTCTATGTAAATATGGAATGTCTGCCTAGTGCGCGCGAACACACACACGCACACACACACAAACATTAACACACACGAGCACACACACCTACCCACCCACACACACACACACACACACACACACAAACACATACACACACACAGAGACAGACAGACACACATAAGTATACATCGAAGTTGTACAGAAAGTTACGTTCCTACTACAAGTAGAACCCCTGCTTACTATAAAGGCTCCTTCTTTTCTCTCCCTTTCTCTGTCTCATTCCCCTTCTTTCTAGTTTCATACATATGTAGTTCTCACTTGCTCTTTCGATGCTTTTTTTCTCCCTTTTTTTCTGTTTATTTTATTATTTTTACGCTTCCTTTCTTTTACTTTTTATTAATCGTTATATCTGCGTTATCAAATATTCGATTTCTTTTATACAAAAAGTTGCATAAAAACTAAAGTAGCAGAAGGTCGCAGCTTACTCTTGTTTTATTCAGTAATTAATACTTTTTTGAGTAACCTCTAATAGGTTTTAGGGCTGCACATGATGGCATTTAATTACTGTATGGTCTAAAAACTTAAATTTTATGACAAAAAAATACGAAAAATATATCCTCATATTTCTACTGCTAAAATTTTTTGTTAAGGTACTAATATTTACTAAATTTTTCACGTATTTTACTAACCTTTAGACGTAGATTATACTTGCTTTTGTTAGATTTCCTCTACTCCAAAAACTTTTACATGTGTATAACTTTCCCTGTGTATCTACAAAACATGATGTTTGGGCGAAGGCCACCCACGTTGCAACTGAAAGAAAAGAGGGGACTAAGGGTATAGGACGTTACTATGAACGGTTCTCACTTCTTAGAGGATTACTTCAGTTAATTCAACGATGAAAAAACTCTATCTAGATACTTTTATTTTCAAATTTTGGCCGCAGAGTGAGGCGTGGCGACGCGAGGTTTCACACGGTGACGCATGTTCTTGCGTCATAGCCCGAGGCTGTTCAAGGGAAGGCAGGGACTACGTGAGTCATAAGCTGAGTTGACTAAAACGTAGTTTCGCATAAAGGCGTGGGCAGCGTTCCTAAAGGAAATGTCACACACACAAACTGGATCACATAGACTGTGACAGGCATAACGCGTATTGCGGGGCAAGCTTGTAATATACGTGGCTGTATCGGGGCTGATAATTTTACAGTGTCTGTTGAAAGGTGATACTAAACCACATGTATGCATGTTGGACATAAAAGCCGTTATAATGATGCTGATTAAGAAACAACACTCGTCAATATTTGAGGATTCATACCTAGTATACACATGTATTTGCTTGCACGATCCAACGGCATACTTGCTCGAGTACACGCATCATAAATATTAAGATGTCTGTTATGAAGGACATTTTAATCGCTCTAAGAATGTTTTACCCTTCAAAGCTTTAAACCAGCGCTGTAGTTGATATGTCTTTTTATGTGAATTTAGTCTGATGCTTAACGTCCTTGACGAGGATAAGATCGCCGACAATGTCTTACGCTGTCAGACATTAGAAAGGTGTAGCAGCTTGAATGGTGCTTGTGTAGCCAGTACTTTCTAGGGACATTGCAGGGCTCTGTCATCATGCGCTAAGGCATCCGGCCGTACCCCAGAACTTCTGCTACTATAAAAGCACTGTAACGAACAAGGCGAGCGATACAAAAGGGAGAATAAGAGATGCGGGCAACAGAAGTAGCCGAGGATATGGCTCGCCATGAGGTACGATACTAGCGCCGTATCAATAGTGTGGGTGGCACGAAAGGGCGCGCGAGAGTGAAAAAGGAGTTATCTCCAGTGAGATTCCAAGGAAAAGTATTTGTAATAAATAAAGTTACGAAGCAAGCACATGCCAGGTCAGAAAGCTCACGAGGAAGCATGGCGTTAAGGGCAACGCCAAGTGGAAACGCGTGTGTGTCGAGCCGGATATTTTCTCAAAGACAGTGCAGCGTTGGTAGCCAAATCAAGAGAAGTACGTGAGTGTGTTTGTGTGTGTGGGCACAAAGTCGTTTGCGAGTGATCTTAAGGCGTGGCGAAAGAAGTGCTCATTAGCGAGAGAGAAACAAGGGAATCAAGAGTAGGACCAAATCCACTTTTTTGGAGAAATTCTTCCCCCTTTTGATTGTTGACCGAAAAATGTGTATATATATATATATATATATATATATATATATATATAAATATATATATGGCGTTACCCCAAAAGGCATATACTACAATATCCCGCAGCAAAAATTTGGTTGCTACGTAACTAACAAAAAAGGACAGACTTACAATGTCCGATAAACATAAATCTGTAGAAAAAAATTATATTTTTCACAAAAAAATTTATGTATACATAGATTCTCGAGATCGCTTATTACGAATCTGGTAACAGATTATAAAAATTTAAAATTGCGCATTGAATAAAGCGGCCGGTAAAATAACAAAATTGATTTTTTCAATAAAACTTGATACACTGAGGTTTTTGAGGTAGATACTTCAATTACAATTAATTAAGGAAATCTTTTTTTTCCATCATTAAGACTAAATTGCCTTATTGGGCTCCTGACAACAATCTAGTAGCAAATACTCCATGGATCTGGAGTAGCGAATTTATTGTAGAGAAAGAAGACAATTACTTTAATTTCGTATGAACTAATAAGTTTCCATGATTTTTTTGAATACTGTTGTTCTAGTAGAATTAATTTTATTGATTTTTTTTTAAGGTTTAAGTGTCATGCATAAAGGAAAACTCAGACAGCACAACGTACGAAATCATTTCGGAACTATTCACAAAAAAAAAACGAACAAAAATATTTTTAACTTCGCAAACTTTTGACTTTCGTTGTAAGAGGAATTTTTATCCTGTCTCTAATAATTTTTAGAGAGTTAATCACAAGATCAGAGTTTGAAAAAAGATAAGGCATACTGCAATCTTTATCTGTCTTCTCTTCATAGAGCATTCTACTGTTGTCACTTCTGGCTTTTCTAAATATTTTATTTGAAGCTTCTTGTGGTTATTCTGACTAACATGCAAAGGGAATATCTTTCAAGACTCTTATAATTTGTCGACTATAAATCGACTATAAAAAACACAGCCTGCCCAGCTGCCTCGAAGAAACGCACAAGGAAATGTGCTGCCTCGAAGACTAGTACAGGCTGCCGAGCTGCGTTGAAGAAAAGAGCAGCGTGCCGAGCAGCTTCGAAGAAAAGCACAAGAAAATGTGCTCCTTCGAAGACTAGTACAGCTAAAGACATATGACGACAAAGGTAAGCTGTGCTTTAACTGAGGAACAAGAAAAGCACAGCCCTCATTTTTATTGCTACAATGAATTATTATAGACAATAGAATCAGACAAGATTTGTCATTTTATTCATTTTATTAGTATAAATTGGTTTATCAGAACAGGCAAGCCAAAGCCGTGTTACCGCATTCGTTTTTTTTTTTTTTTTTTTATTGAATCTGTTTCTAATAAAACAAATAAACAGGTAAGTCAAAAACACCTAATCTCGCTCGCTGTTTTATTTTAATTTAATTAATCTACAAAAATTAATCGATTAAAGGACAGACGGTCAAAGAAAACGTAAACCTGCTCGCTGTTGTTTTTATTATAATATGTGGCTGACTCATCGCACCTATCGCACTTGATATTAACCTGTTGACAAAGTTTATTTATTAAAAAATTTTCTAATGCAAACTTATGCATCTTTAGCGCTTGGTGAGAAATGATCGCCCTGTATATATTATAGTATATATGCAGACACAAACTGAACTATTGTTATTTTTAACATCAAAATCGGTATCAGGAATAAAAATCGTAGGATCATTGGGATCGTAAGGTCTTCAAATTTGAAATTCTTGAAAAACTCGGGCATTTGGCTTAATAACTTTGGAAGAAGATTAATTATGTGGCTTCCCGGAAAAAAGGGTTAAGTCCATTTTTTCATAAAATCGTGTGAGCAGTGGATTTCGCATCCTAAGGCAGTCATTTACAGGTAAAAAAATCCCATAAGCTAGGTCGACCCAGTTTGCGAGATATCAAAGATTGCAAAAGGGGATAAGTCCAATCGGGAACAAAGTTGTTCCCGGAAAAAGGGGTTAAGTCCACTAAATTTCGAATTTCCCTCAATTTAACGATGCCAGCTAGGTACACAGACGAATCATGGTTAAAAAATAGGCGTTTTACTACAAACAAACTCCTTTTTACTTGCATTTGATCAATTTTTTTTACTATTTCGCTCATAACTTTTCTCAGAAAGGTCTTCCAGAGTTGCTTAAAGAAAGTAAAATAAATTGTTCTAAAAGAACTACAATTAATTTTAAATTTATGCGTGAAAAAAGATGGTAACGATCAAAAGTTATAATCATTTGAAGTTTGTTGGGTAGTTAACGAAACAAAAATTTTATTGAATTTGTTGGTTTTCGAGTTTATTCTAGTTATCACTGTTGCCCTGGCCGTCTTTTTGGACAAATAAATGAAAAAATTGTAGCTCTTTCTGCGAACTTTATTTTCTTTTTTTAAGTGACCCTCTACGACCTTCCTTCTTAAGCAAAGTTATGGGCAAAATAGAAAATAGAATTAGAAAATAGTTTGTCAAAAATTTATTTATTTTGCACGTAACTTCATTTAAAAAGCTCGTAGAAAGCCGCTTAGAGAAAAGAAAATAAAGTTCGCAAAAAGAGCTACGATTTTTTTTTAAGCGTCGAGAAAGATACTCTGAATCAAAAGTTACAGTCAAAAGAAGCTGAAGAATTAACAAATTTGCACCTATTTAATTTCTCTCTCGAGTTTGAAATAATAATAACTTCTGATGGAATCCATCGTTTAGAAAGCTTAAAAAACAATAATTGTAGTCTTTTCAAGCACTTGATTTTCTTTTTTTTAACACCTCTCTACAACCGTTCTAAGCAAAGTTATAAGCAAAACAGTAAAAAAATTAGAAATATTTGTTTGTAAATTCAACAAACTAATAATTAAAAAAAAAAAAAAACGTAAATCCTGAGATACGAGTTGCTTCGTCTAAAGTATTTCCTTAATATACAGGACCTTTATAAGAAGAAACGCTTTTTCCGAGAGGTGCAGATTAAAAATTTTAAAAGTTTCCGAAAAAAGGGGTTTAGTCTATGTTCCTGGAATAAGGGTATAACTGAAGCATTTTACGGCTTTTCACGGTCGCGAAAAATTGTTATCCACGCCAAATAATACAAACATGTTCTTTTTACTTCACTTTAATTTTCAGCCCAGAATAGGATTTCAATTCGATTGCCCTAATCTTAGAGATGTGATCAAACATTAAAATGCGATTTACCGGAAATCACTGAAACTGGACTTAAACCCTTTTTCCAGGAAGCCAAAGAATTGGTTTTTAATTAAAATTTACAAAAAAAAAAAATAAAAAAATAAAAAAAATTAAATAGCGGTTCAAGTGAGCTCCCACTCGCTTAGATACAAATGCTGTAACTTTACACATACATAATTCAATGAAAACCCCTAAGATCTTGAATTTTACTCACATGCATTAAATAAAGCATCAGCAAAAATTAATATTATAAGTAATCTGATTGTGAATTTTTTTTATTTGTAAACATTGGAAGTCTTGTGTTACAAAGTTTTGTATAGCTGACGTTTAAATACCGAATTAACCGGCCTTGGTATTGTTAACATGAGGGTTCAATCTAGAAGGAAGTGCGATAGGTGCGATGGATCAACCATATATTATTAATAAAACAACAGCGAGCAGGATTACGTTTTCTTTGACCGTCTGTCCTATAATCGATTAATTTTTGTAGATTAATTAAATTTAAAAAAAACAGCGAGTGAGATTAGGTGTTTTTGACTCACCTGTTTATTTGTTCTATAAGAAACAGATTAAATAAAAATAAAATGAATGGGGTAACACGGCTTTTGCTTGCCTGTTCTGATAAACCATTATATACTAATAAAATGAATAAAATGACAAAGTATAGGCTTGTTTGTTTCTATTATCTATAGTAATTCATTGTAGCAATAAAAATGAGGGCTGTGCTTTTCTTGTTCCTAAGTTAGAGCTTCTTACCTTTGTCGTAATATGTCTTTAGCTGTACTAGTCTTCGAGGGAGCATATTTCCTTGTGCTTTTCTTCGAGGCAGCTCAAGAGGCTGTTCTTTTCTTCGACGCAGCTCGGCGGCCTGTACTAGTCTTCGAGGGAGCACATTTCCTTGTGCTTTTCTTCGAAGGTGCTCGGCAGGCTGTTCTTTTCTTCAATGCAGCTTGGCAGCCTGTACTAGTCTTCGAGGCAGCACATTTCCTTGTGCTTTTCTTCGGCATGCTGCGTTTTTCGGGCAGCTAGGCAGGATGTGTTTTTCTTCGATACGGCACCGCGAGCTGTCCTAGTTTCCGAGTCAGTGCGTCTTCTTGGGCTATTTTTCGACATAGCTAAGCGAGCTGGGCTTGTCGTCGACACAGCACCCGTGCTGCGATTATCTTCGTCTGACCCTGTGAGCTGAGCCTATTTTCGTAGTAGTTTTAGTGAAGCTTGTCTTTGAGTAAGGCGGCTAAATGAACAATTTATGTTCAAACGGTGGCATGTTATACCATGGGTGCAGATCAATACACATCCTGGCTGTTTCGAAAGAATATTCGTCAAATTTTCTGTAATTGGCCCACGAGAAGTTATAAGGAAGAAATTGGCGTGAAACGTTTTCGGTATTACCAGTTCAAGCACTTAGTGGTACTGTATCTATCATTATTGCTAATTTTCTTAGTTTTTCATACACGTTTGGTTTTTTTTGAATCGCTGTTATAATCTACATGTACATCCCATAAAAAAACCGTCTTAAAGGTAAAACTTTGGCATGTAGGAGCTTTTTGTAGTCAGCTTCTTCAAAATGATCGACTTAGTAGATATTAACTAAATAATCTTATTTTAAAAACAAAATTTAGTTCAAATTACCGACAAGAAATTCGCGAGATCTATTAATCATGTGGCGAGTGTGTTTGATATTGAAAACAGGCCCTACAGTACATTTCCGAAGATCTTTTTTCTTGCACGTATATTTAATTTTATAAAAAAAAGAACACACTTTTAAATTCATTCAAATTATTTGTGTCATGGGATTTCAAATTTATATCATATGAATCGTCCTAAGAAATTACAAGATGTATACTTGATCGACACAATGGATTGCTTGCATTTTTAGATGATTACTATTTTTGATACCTTATATAAATTGTTTTTATTACACATTCAGTCAGTTACCATGAAAACTTTATTTGTTCATGTCTCGCCAAAAATTACATTTTTATATACCATTTTATATGTAATTTATCCAATTAAAAAAAAAATATATTTTTAGATATGCATTCAGTTAAAAGCATAATTATTTCTCGGCACAACAATTATCGATGGGTCGACCAAGTATACACTTTGTAATTACTTAAGACGATTTATATAATACTAATTTTAAAATTCTATAACAGTGGATAATTTAAAGAAACTCAAATGTACATTGTTTCCTTTATAAGAATTTAGATGTACGTGAAATGAAAAAAATATATGAAAACGTTTTGTAGTGTCTGCTTTCAATTTTTAACACACTTGCCACTTAATTGATAGATCCCACGCCTACTATTTCGGTAATTTAAATCAAGAAATTGTTTTCAATATTATATTTTTCATTAAATATCTACAAGATCAATCATTACTAAGAAGCAGACTACAAAAAGCTCTTACTTGCCAAAGTTTTATCATTTTAAATGTCTTTTTTATGAGATCTTACTTATTTTTAAAATCCTACTAATCTAAAGTTACTGGTACAACATATTTATTAACTTCTACGTTCCCTTAAAAAATAATGTACAAGCATTTTTTTCTGCTTCGTTTTTTTTTTTTTTTTTTATAATGTAAATTAGTGTCAGCGCATTGAATAGCAAAATTTTTCTTATTCGCGTACGTAATAAAAGGAAATAAAGAAATTAATAAACTGAACAGAGATCGATTACTTCACTTTATTAGCTTCTCAATAGCTCGTCTTAATATGTCTCATCATGCAAAAGATAATCTCTGAGGTTAAAAGTCAATTATACAACAAAAAATTTAGGAATAAAAAGAATATAAATAAATCATAAAGAGGCTTTTTTGTAATAAAATAAATACCAAAATTTTACAGAAGGTTTTGGAAACGTATGACAGTTGTAAAAACATATTTAAAATGTTTTTAAGACGTCCGATATTTGTGCTTTTAGCGAAAGTAGACTACAATTTTTTATGTGCATTATTATTAAAAGCGGGAGTCACCAACGGTGCATATGAGTATTGAACAAATGGAGTGTGATGATACCCGCTTCTATTAATTATGCATATAAAAACAATATTCTCCATTTTTCCATTTGTACATTGAAATTAAAAATTTTTGGAGTGAAACTTTTCAAGTCTCGTTATACACTAAGAGCTGGTAAATAATTAGCATACAATTTGTTTTAAAACAAACGAAAGAGTGTTACAGATAACAAGCACAAGAAAGCATTTAAGGTAGAAAAAAAAATCTCGCTAGATTTTCATACAAGATTTACAGATATACATGGTTGAAGTCTAATTTACAGCTATATTTGTGGATTCCAACATAAAATTGATTTTACAAAAAAAGGTATGTAGAAATCAGTAAATAATAAAAAAAGTTGTTCATTAAAAAAGTTAGTCATTAGTACGATTCTGTCCCCTTCGAAGCAATTTTATTTTTTTATTTTTCCAAGCACCCTCTTAAATTGGCTATTTCTGGCTTTTTATCGAATTTCCAGGGAAAAGTTTTTGCAACTACATTAAATGGGATAGCCTAACATATCAGAATCACAAAACATGCAAAGTTAAATTTTCATCCTAAATCTTTTAATTCAAAATAAGAACCACTTTTGCTTGATATCTGACCAAAGACCGAACCCAAAACTTGCTAAAGATTTTCTCAAAGGACTTGAATGTAAAAAAAAAGAAAAAAGATCCACTCAGACAGCTCACATCCACATTTGGAATGTTTTATATCACCTGGAAAATGTCAGGTAGCAAATTCAACTTGACCTGACTTACTTTGCATAATCTATTTTGTACGTCAACTTAATTGTGCAGTAAACTGGTCCTTTTTTACCAGCTACTGAAGCTAATGGGACTTTTTGCCTTGTCATGGAAAAAACAGTACATTGTATCAAGGTATGCCAAAGATTTATGCAAGCAAGGCATTCATTCAAATAAAAAGTTAACAACTGAGTTTGGAGACTATAGAGAATGACTTGCTGTGTCATAATTGAAGCTGACCAGAGATTGAGCTATCCAGAGTTACCCAGATTCACTTTGATTTACTCACTTACATTGGAGAGGTCAAGGAATGTAATTGATAGGTGTAATGAAGTACACTGAATGTTCTTTTTTCTTGCAGTTTATTTACGTCAACAGCAAACATATCTGCAAATCTCAGTTTTGGTCATAGCTTGAATCATTAGGGGTAAAAGTGGGTATTATTGCGGTTTTTTAAAGGTTAGCTTTAAAGGTATGTAGTAGAAAAACAGTTTGTCTAATTGATCTAATTCTTTTTTTAAATCAAATTCTGGACTAAAAACTACTTGAATTAATTTTTTATAAAGGTGTCAACTCCTGATTATTTATTTAAAAACAGGTTTGCAAGTTAAATTTCGGATGCTGGTATTATTGCAGGTGTGTATGTATTATTGTGCTGGTATTATTGCGGGTCGTTTCAATGCTAAATCAAGTGAGAATCTACAATAATACCAACATCGTGAGATAGGTTATGTGTGCACCAGTTATTGCGGTGTGATACTTTGTCATGCAAAAGTAAAGATTTTAATGCTTTTTTTTAGATTGAAATACTTATTAATTTTACACTTGATCATATAATTTAATGATTGCAAGTATTTATTCAGTATAACTAATCACTTGAATCAAAATATAGGCATTATTTGAGAGTTCTGCAATAATTGGTACAATTACAACAATACGCTCATTGATCCCTATCTGCTAAAATTTTTTGAGGGTTTTCCACTTCTGAAGTTTGTAAAAGATCGGAAACTTCTTTTGACATAGTTTTAGTGGATTTCGCAGAAACTTTTCGACAATTAGATATGTACGGGTCGGAGTTTACCAATAATCTAAAAAACACATTTTGTATTGTTTCAGTTTGGGAAAATTTCCTTGCAAAATTTTCCCGAAATCGGTTAATTAATGTATTACAAGATTCTTGGACATCTTCGGAATCAGACCAATCGGTAATAGCAAATGTGAGATTATTGCTGGGCTGTGAATCAATAACTTATGAACGGTTGTAAGCATATTATACCAGTTATACAGCTTAGCAAACTTTCTTGCTGTATCCAATGAACATTGATTCAATTATCTTTTTTTAATTCTCGAAAATACACTCCTTATATAACTTTTTTGAGTATCAGATAGACTGTATGTTGACTGCAGTTCTCTGGACAATAATTTTTCCACAATTAAGTAGAGTTCAGAAGTTTGAACATTCAAGTTGTGTTTTACAGATCCATATGGTTTCAATTTTAAGTTTTTTTTGACCGGGCTAATTAGGCTGTATACACACTGGATGTTTACATATACACATATATGAATACATAAAAATTCATTTGTACCCATAAATTTAAATAACAACTTGTATATTTGTATTTGGACGCAGTTTCACAACAAAGTATAGTTTGACCGGACAAATAATGCAGCACATTTCGTATACACACATATACATGTATGTATACGCATTAATGTATTCATAAACATGGAATAGTGTACATTAACTTGAGTTAACTTTTTTTTAAGGTTAAATTGATATTAAGCTTTAATACATGAGATTCATTTCCAGTAAATTTTCCTGCGGTGCAGAGTGGTGCAATATTACTTTTCATCCATAACGTATAGCATTTTTGCATTTTTTTTCACGAAAGATGTCTAAATGTGCTGCTTTGTTTATAATACATACTAGCTTAATTAGTACATGAACAATTTTTTTTACACTTGACGTACCTTCAGGAGTTGGTACCATTTTTTTGAGCCGTAAGCACTGGAAAATTAAATTTTCATACCGCAAGAGATGTGTGCAGTTATTTAAATCGGTGTGAACTTTTAACCTCAACCAAATGAAAACTCAGTTGTGACCTCTATTTCATGAACGATACAATAAAATCTAACCTTTTGTGACTAATTCCTTTTGAGTTAAGGTGTACACAAGCCAACTTTAAGAAAACAAAACCTATTCAGAAACATTTTTTTTTTTGCCAGATTTTTGGGATTCTATCCCACTGTGCAGCGTGGTGCTGCCACGCTACTTGATTTCATGTAACGTATCTAACAATGTGAGTAAGATAGTACAAATCCATAAGTATTAGTATTGCTCGGATGATTTTGAACAAGTTCTAAATCATTTATTAATTTTGGCAAATATTGCACTAATTAGATGATCTTTGTCTCCAAAGTATATTACACATTAGATCGAACTTTATACGTTATACCTTTGTAATAAACAACATATGTTCCAACTTTCTGAAGCAATTCTGAATAGTAGCGATATGCATTAGGTGTTTGGTCGTCACTTTCTTCCAAAAACTGAAATTAAACTGCACAGCCTAATTGACAGAGTTGGGTTTATTATTATTCCAAATAATGCGATTATCAAATCGAAACTGCAACGGAACAAAGGAAATAAGAAAAATAGTAGAATCATTAGGAATGCTTAATTCGGCTCTTCTTAAAATATTTGGATTATTTGCGTCATATGATATCCAGTCAGTTTGAATGGAATCGTCATGCACTTTCCTCTTGGTATTCTTATACCTTTTGCCAAAATTTACGTAGAATCTACGTTAAATAAAAACCATAAAATGTAATAATTTAATCACGTGGAATTGATATAAAATCTACATGTTATTCTTGTTAAAATTTTTGGGTATAGAGACATGTTATCTAGACACGTGAGATACAATGTACAAAATCGCATAAACATACAAATCGATAACGCTACTGAATACTCTTCCTGTAAATTCGACAATTAATAACCTAAAAGAGTTTCCTAAACTAATTATGCTTAGTAATTTTCATTTACGATATTGAATATTTAAAAAAAAAAAAAAAAATCCGAAGAACACGTAGGGTGCGCCATACATGATTTTTTTCAATCATAGAAAACTTTTTGTGGATTTAAGATCACCGAGGACGTGAAAAATCGTTCGAGATCATTATAGACATTAAGATGAATAATTGTCCTGTTATTTCATCTATATTATATCCCCCATGTTAAATTTTTTACAATCTTACACAAGATCCGTAATCAGAACCTTTTTTACTTCAGTGTATCAATTTTTGTTTAAAAATCAATTTTTTTTTTTTTTTATGTCTGCCATGTTGAATCCGCCGTTTTAAATTTTGACGATTCAACACCAGATTCGTAATTAACGATCTCGAAAACCTACATATACGTACGTTTTTTTTGTACAAAATATAATTTATATTTACAGTTTGATGTAAATCCGACGTTTTAAGTCTGCAATTTTTTTGAATCACGTAGAAACCAAGTTTCTACAGTGAGATATTGTAATACATGCCTTTAAGAATAACGCCGTATTTTTTTTTGGTCAACAATACATGAGGGGAAAAAATTGTGTCCAAAAAAGTCTATTTTGTCCCACTGTGCGGCGCCGAGGAATAGACCGCGTAGTGCGCATCAGATATAGAGGACGGAAGCGCGCGTATATTGTAGCCTAAAGTTTCGAGGAAGTTGCACCGAGGAGTGCCGAAATACGAGTGTGCCGACAGAACTGCAGTGCGCCATGTGACCGCAGCCTTATGGAAGCTGACTAGTGAGTGACGTGAGTGTTGCGAGATTACGGGGCGAACTGTAAAGAACACGCGTTCTTTACAGTGACGCGCACGGCACCGCGAACGTCGCGAGATCTCGCAACACCACACATCGAGGTCCTCGAACAGACCTATTCTACTTAAGTATTATATGTAAATGTGTGCAGATGTATCTGTGTGAAAAATTCGCTATATTTTGAAAAGTAAGCGAGATAGACCAAAAATAACAATTTTTATGAGTTTTCTGAAGGGTGAAAACACAACTCTGCATACAAATAGGGAGTTGTTGAGATAAGTTAAAACATAATAATAATTTTTAGTGTTTACAATGTTTCTTTATAAAATGAAGGTGGAAAAATTTCGGAAAAATCATAGCATGTTGACACATTTTTACAAATATGCAGGATGAATTTCTCTTGCCAAAACATAGCCTTACAAATCATTGAAAATATGCTAATTTAAGTGTAAAAAAAAAATTCGACTAGGAATAATTGCCCTACAAATTTATGTTACAGGACTACACATTATATAAAAATTATTGTATATTTAAAAAATTGTCGTACACGCTCTAAAATTATTAAAAGAAAATTTTCTTTTATAGCTCTTGGGTCTGGTGGTATAATTTCGATACATACCAATATATTAATGTTTCTTGACCCCTCTTTTTTTCACCTAAAAACTCTCGGCTTCTTTTTACTATTTATGTATTTTAACTATCTTCGGAGCTGTCTTTTCTACTGTGTATCTTACGTGACAGGCAGTTATTTTATTACTACTTGTATCATACGTGCCTAGTACAGTACACGTGTGTACGTGCACGAGATAGCTAATAATCGAGAAGCAGCTTCGCTTCTTCTGCGGGTCCCGAGACCCACACGCGTTTTTTTTTATTGTATGTCTCTGCAGGAGAGAGAGAGAAAGAGAGTATCACGTCAGGAGGAAAAATACTTGTTCAGATGATAGCGCGGATCAAGCCTGCTTGTACGTGTGTTCGCGAGCGTAGCGACGGATAGCGCTGAATCCTGCAACGAAAATTCAAGCGCTATCTTGTAAAAATAAATATACATTGCGTCTTTAAGAAGATAATTCTGCATTCCCGCATTTTTCTTGGCGACCGTTTTTTCTCTGGGAGTTGTCTTATCCCGACAGACAACCCACAGCAGAATTTCTTCCAAGTGCCAAGCCTACAGCTAAGCAGAGCAGAGCGAAGCCAAGCAGTGGTATCGTCGTCATGGGTGCTTATTCTTTCATCTATGTGTGTTTTATTTCTTTAGTGCGAGGCATTCGGGGCAAGCCGGTGTTGGTGCCATGAGCGCTACAAGGCCAGAATTTTTTTTTCACAACTTCAATTAACAAGAAAAAACAAAAACTGAGAAGCATTAGTATACCTTTACAGAAACTCTTATCTTGAAGTTCCAATTGCTTTACATAAGAAAAGTGGAATATATTTTTATAAGTTACAAAAACTTGTATCCATTATGAATTGTATTTACAAAATTTAAACCAGTAGAATACTCAGGCACTACTAACACTACTTTTAAAATAAACAATCTGTAAAGAGTTATTAATTGCATTAGTACAGTACAATTATTAGTTCAGTTTAATTACTATGTCTTTTGTAACATAGTACGTATATTATTTTAAATGAATTGTACATATTGGCACAAACAAAATAGTGACAAGTTATAAGTATACTCATTCAATACTTAGTTAAGTGGATATTATAAGATGTTCTTTTTTTCACAAAGCACTAATATATTATTAAACAGCAAGATTTCTTTCTTAGTTAACCACATTTTTTCAGACTCAATAAGGAAAACCATCAGTATAATACATCTGTAGTAGAACGTACGTTCAAAATTTGGCTTTTATAGTATATCATTTAAAATGAAGATGATCCTACAACAACAAGGAACAGCAGCTGAACTCCACAGTACGAGCATGAATCTAGCCGCAGCTTGAATACTGTTCCGATTCTAATATTATTTTAGTTTCCTTGTTAGCTTGCGTCGTACTGGTCTCTCATCAATATGTCTACTGTTCTAGAAAAATACAAAATAGTTCAATTATTTTGTGTCATCCAAATCATTTTTATAAAATTGTATTAAAAATATGATGGAGGAGATACAGTAAGACTATTCGTTAAATGAAATAAGAATGTTTAATCAACTATAAGTCATTAATCTAAAGAATGATAAATTAGACTTGAAGTAAAAACTCAGCATATACAGTAGGACATTAAGGGAGGCCTAAATACATTCAGTTTTTTCCGATGTAAGTGACAATTTTATTTACGATATCTATTCCAACAATATATTCTATAAAAATATATGCAATTAAATACCTTAGAGTTTAGATATTCATCTATTATTTTAACATATTATATTTCATGGACTATAAAATTAAAGCCACCTTTTCGTCTAAATATTTCATAACTGAGCATTCTTTCTAAAAAGTTTTGTAATATTCAAATAAAAAACCACTTCTACTTTGAATAAAAGGTCGTATTACAAGCGTTCTTTTGCAAACCGTACAGATTTTGGACAAAAATTTACCCTTACAGTTTCGATTTGGCTACAATTGTGTTCACGTAATTTATATAAAAAAAAATAGGATACGTTTTTTTTTTTTTTTTTTATTCTTTTTTATGAAAAATAGAAGTGATCAAAAATTGGAATACTTGGTTATTCGTGGCTTGGAGACTTATTTTGAAAAATTAATTACTCCATCTCTGAGGTAAAAGTACCTATTTATGTAACATATCCCAGTTCATAAAACACGAAATTAAACATACTTGTAGAACAATTTACTTTATCAAAAAATAACTTTCAACTTAATTATCATCATGGATCGACAAAAAGGTTCAATAATTGATTTCAAAACAAATGTTTTGAAAAAATTGTTTCATGAATAGGTACAAAATCAAACATCAGCGGCTTTTTTCAGTTGTCTATATTGTGAGACAAATTTACGCGACTCATTATTATTATTGCAATTATCAAATGTATATAAAATTTGATATGATCTGAAGAAAACTGGGTTATCCTAATAAAATAATTGATGTCACTACAAATTATTGTACGGAAGTTATATATTACAAAGACTTTCATAATAGGGACATAAATTATGAAACAAAGGGAGAAGACTTATGTGATGTAACATATTTACGTACATGATGGTCGTATCAAACATTAATTAAAGAATTATTTCCAAAAATTTAAAATTGCATTAGAAAATTGGAATACAAGTTATTAAGTCATAGCGCACAAAAGAAAACTAAAACTTTAAGAATTTAAGCGCGCGAATTTATAAAAAAAAATAACGAAAAATCCTGACGAATTCTGTTGTAATAGTTTCTTTTACCGACATTCAAGAGAGAAACTACATTTTTTTTCCTTTTAAATATAAAGGAATAAATGTTTATAAAAAATTGTTTCAATAAAAATCATTAGAAAAGTCTCATTCTCATTAACAATTAAAATGTTTAATTTTATTTTCAACAATTTCCCTCCACCCGCAGAAAATTTTCAATACAACCATCGTGTTCTATATCTAATTTTACATACAAATCGGTTTTTTAATAATTAAAAAAAATTAATTCATTTAGCGCAGCACGACAGATCGGTGTACAAATTATTTTGCACGCTTTATTTCCGTGGCACTTATCGTCTTTCGTCGTAATATATACATTTATTCTGTGTTTTTTATTAAATAATATTATGTATTATTAATAATGACTTCATGCAAATAATAAAAATAAATTCAACAATTCAAAAACATCATAGGAGAAGATGATAAATTAGTTTATTACGATTTTAATGCATTATTATTAGCACTCAAGTATCTTGTTTTGAGCTATAGTATACCGTATTAACATTTTATCATAAATATATAGTAATATTTTGGGTTGTTGGAGAATTTTAATTTTTGAAGAGAATTCGGAATCATACAGTGTCACTTTAAAGTGCGTTTTATAATTATAGCTTTCTCAAAGCGTTCTCCTGTTCTTTTTTTTAATTTCTTAAATAACGACACGTTATATTCAGTAGAGCTGCTGTCGCCCAAGTGATAGGACTCTTTTTGTCTGCTTTTAGGATTATTTACCCTACAAAGCTCTAAAAGCAAGTTTTTCAACATTCCACGTATTCCGTAACATGTTCCTGTCAAGTTGGAAAAAAGCCACTCAGCTCCTATTTGAAAATATTCTAAATAATCAGAAAGATTTATAAAATGTTTCTAGCGTAGCATTTTAACTTAACCATAGTTTTTTGCGTCCTAAATATGTTCTTTAATATTCTTGATGCGTAGGCAACAGGTATCATACATTTTTTGTTGCAATGACTCAGTAGTTACTGCTACATTTATCGCGCGTAGCAAATTTTAATGTTTTTTTATATGGATGACTTATTAATTTAAAAACAGTGCGTTCACTGAATTTTCAATCGGAATGAATGATTTTAAGCTTATTTGATTCATATGAATAACTAAATATTTCTAGAATCACCATAAAAAAATACTTGAAAAACTTCCGTAGCCTGTTATGTGATGCAGAAATTCCTCGATTGTTAATTGACGATATCTCAAACACCACGCCTCAAATTGAAATTTGATGAAAAGCCTTTTGTTGCCTTGGCAAGCTTAATAGCTAGGTATAGTTAACCTAGAATATTTTCGAAATACCCGGTGTATCCAGCTACTTTTGTTATTACGTTATTATTAAGTAAAAAAAATTATACACTAGTTCTTGACATCTCATCGGACTGAAATTTACGCACACGTTTATCTCGAAAGATCTTGTGATATAGTTTAATTAAAATAATCGATACTCTAATATGGCGTTCGAAATAAAATGACGGATAAACCGAAACTTCAACTCCTTCGACATAGGTTTAAAATAAAAAGGCATGACTAAAAAAACACTATAAGTACTGTTACGTGATTTAAAATCTAATATGGCAGCTGAAACTAAACCGCGGATGGTTTTTTGACTTATTTCATTACTTATGCAATATCCAACACAGATTTATTTCTCTTCAGATCGGTAAGAACTCTTTAGTTATATGTGTAAGTTACGTGAGCATGTATATATATATACTTAAAAAATATGTATAACAAAATATTAGAAAATAAGGCTCACTCTGATGTATATATTAGAGTAAGCCTTATTTACAAATTTTTTTTTTGCCATGCCAACCCGTAGATTTCATCAGTGACTCCAAAAAATAAGAAAGCACATAAAAGCTTTTAAAAAAAATTTTAAACCGTGCCACCAACACCAAACATGTTTTAAGTTTGCGTTAAATGCCGATTTAGTTATGGCAGACTTCCTACCTTTGATTTTAAGCTTTGTAAGACTTTCTCGATTATTCTTTGTATTATTTTTCATGCCAAATTTAGAGTAAAATCAGATAATAGTGTTTCTTCCATTAATCAGAACCCTAAGTGGGTAAAAATCGATTTTTTGTCAGTAATAGCAATCAAAAATTTTTTTTCCTGCTTCAACCATCCTGTAATCCCCTTAAAGCTCCTAGAATCAGCAAAGTACGTTTTTCGCTTTGTAATTAAGCGCAGAATCTGAATTTAAACTGTATTTCCAAGTAATTCAACATTTAGACGGTGAAAAACTGATTTTTTTCTTGGTTTCAGACATTTCTTAACTTTTTTGTGTCTAAATTAGTCCGTGAGCTTCTCAAAACCCTTTGAAATAATACGTTATGATGGTAATAAATTATAATATTCATCAACTAAATAAATTATATATTTTGCTGTTAACTATAGACTTCGTGCTAGTGTTAAACAAGAAGTTGTTACATTACAAATCCGTATTTTAAAAAAATTATCATTTTTTCATACAAGGATAAATTTATTAAAAACTTTTAGTACATAGTTGAGCATATGATTATTTTGTTTTTAGTTTATTTACAATCCTTTTTTTCTTTGCGTCTTCGAACTGATTTCTATATTCACTAACGATCTGAACTAAATATTGTTTTTGATCCTCATCTTTGGTGCGACTTAGAAATTCTTGAAGTAGATTAACTGCTCTCTCGGCTACATCGTTAACGACTAGTAAATTAAGAAAGAGTGAGTTTTTCAGAACTTCCACTTGCTCGCATTATGATAACTTCTAATATTATTTAGAGTTAACACCAAAAATAAAACACGACTGTTTGTTTTCTTGAGCAAAACCTTCTTTATTAATTTAGTAGTAGATATTTCGTCTCATCGTGGAGACCTTTTCAAGACTCTCCTTTTTTTTTCGCAAAAATCTCACGCACTATGGACCAACGGTCGTACTATTATAGAGAAACCATGATACAAACAAAAAGAGAGACTTTTCCAACAACAAACTGTGGATAAACTGTTCACACTGGCAGTCAGCCTAGCAATTATTGCTTTATTATTAAACGGTTTATCCAAAGTTTGTTGTTGGAAAAGTCTCTCTTTTTGTTTGTATCATGGTTTCTCTATAATAGTACGACCGTTGGTCCATAGAGCGTGAGATTTTTGCGAAAAAAACGGAGAGTCTTGAAAAGGTCTCCATAATGAGACGAAAAATCGACTACTAAACTAACAAAGAAGGTTTTGCTCAAGAAAACAAACAGTGATGTTTTATTTTTGGTGTTAACTTTAAATAAGACTAGTAAATTTTTTAATGGTTCCCAAGCCTGTCAAATAATCACTTTTTTTTTAAGTAAGTTTCGTACTTAGTGTAGAAAAATCTTTCAAACAAATTTAATGACTGCGAGTCAATAAAATGATCGATACTGACTTGTAAATTTAATAAATATTTCTGGTTATTTACGGTAAATCGCTCAGCTGCAGCAAAGTTTGATTCATCTGAATCTTTTCTCTCTAAAGCACGTACCATTTGTTATTTCATTTCGAAAGACAAATTAGTATCCAAAAAATAAAATGCACTAGTTTTATAGTTTAGAAACCATATATGATTTTTTCACCGGCAGCCATAAGTTTAAATACATCACGAAACACATATATTTTAATAGTATAAATGGCCTATGTCATCCATCTAGCATGGTGGTATCCACCAGGCTTATTGAATGTTATTTTTTCAGAAGGTAGAGCCCCTAGAAAACTTAGCGACAATTCGAGTAACTCTCTGTAATTCTTACGTGAATGTTCCTCTTTTAAAAATTTATTGCACAATGTGATAAATTCTTTATTTTTTGTAACAATAATACAGGAATCTCTGCATGATTAATGATATTTTTTGATTTATCAAGATTTAACCATTTATTACGAAACAGTTTGATAATTGGTTTTTTTTTTTTGATAGCGGGAAGGAGGAAATCTTCTAAAGACGCCTCTACGTGCACACATGGCTACCGTAGAGGTAGTGTCGGATTCACCCTGGCTTTAGTGTAATAACACTACATGATGCTAACCATCACGGGTGCCTACCGACTAAAACCATCCTCCTCAAGAGAGAGCCAGTCCGATGGACTATTACTCTGATATAGGTGTTGAAATAGGAAAGAAGAGATAGAAGCAGAGAAATAGTGGAAAGATAAGAAATAACGGCAAAGTTCGATGTCCGATCATAAGACCAAGGGAGAAACTTGGTCGGTACTATTCGCACCAGGGCGAAACTTGGAATATTGAGGCGTTAAAGTAGCTTCAAGGGACGACGGGAGAGGAGAGAAACCCATTTTGGTCAGGCATCAGACTTATGAGAGAAGAGAATTCACTTATAGATCTTCAGCCCAGCCACGCCGATAGTTGCAGGACCGACAGCGACTTCTCTGGATGAACTGGCCCAGGTTTGGCCACCCTCCCCCCCCCCCCCTCCCAGAGGCTCGCCGGTGACCCATCAACCAGGATGATGAGCTTCTGGCTTACCTGACGAGCATTGGCTTAGCGCCTACTGCCAGCGGGAATCCACCGACTCAGCGTCAGGGCGCGCCGACGACCTCCCCAAGGAGGGATTGCCCCCCAGGTCCAGGCATCATCAGGAGAAACTGCAGTCGGTCCGCTAGAATCGAGGAAAATGTGTTTTCGGCGCCACGGGTACTTTTCCCACCGAAAAAGTCCGAGAGTCGAAATTCCCGAAATTTTTTCGACGAGAATCGAACCCGTTTTGCCTCAAATCTGTCAGGCTAGGTAGCTAGCACGCTAACCACTAAGCCATCGAGGACTTTGATAATTGGTACATCGGGCCCTTTTATTATAGGCATTTTTCGATTCAAAAACAGAAGCTAAAATGAGTTTGAAATGTAATGCCTGCAAGGTAAATATAATAAATATTTGCCTAGAAATTGTTTGGAAAGAGCAGCTACACCCTTTGTACCCTCTAAATTTGTATTTGTTGTATCGCAGCACAAAGCTTTAATCTTATCTACAAGACCCTTATCATTCAGGGCTTTAACAATAAACAGTGCTGCATAAAGATTTATTTTTAATAAAGACTTGATCTTTTCAGCTTTCTTTCGACGAACTGCAAAACGTGCCCTTCGAAATGACCTACAATTTAATATGAGTTGTTCAATATTATATCCTTACATGTGAGCAATAACGCTTATTAAATTTTTAAATGATATTCTGGAAGTATCAAGAGCAGACACAACATCTGAAGTCATTATATCGATATTAACTCGTAAATGTTTTCTTTCATAAGATCCATCCTGTAAAAAAAAGTTTGATCCAAAACACTTTTGTGAATTAAATTCTTCACTTGATTGTACTGAAACATCTTTTTGTTTGTTGTCTGAATTGAACTGATCTGCTTCAAAAAATCATAATGATAATATTGGTTATAATAATGATAACGATCACGATGACGATTATAAGAATTTGATTAACTTCTTATTACATCATTTTTAAAATAAAAAATAAGAATAAAAATAATAATAGATTTAACTAGTCAGCACACATCGTATCTAAAACGTTTCAGAGATGTGCAATTTACCAACTTAAAATGTTAAGTAGCAGAAACTTTGGAGAAACAAATCATGCTAACTAAGATATACCATTTTAAACTCTAAATTTACATTTTTATAATTTAAATACGACTTTTCAACTGATGATTCAAAATATCCTTAAAATGTTTAACCATGCATTTAAATTATATAAAATTGCATAAATTTCAAAAAGAAAAAAATTTCACGCAAATTAATTTAAAAAATGTAAACTTTACAAAAATTAAGAAGAAAAAATACCAGGTTGTACACAATCATAATACATTCTTTCCAAAAAAATGGTTGGATTCAATGCATTTTCTTTTGATCATGTAATCGCACCCGGCTCGCTACTAATATTTTTAAAGTGGAAATTAGGTAACATAAATTTTCATAGAGTAAACTATTTTCTCAACCACAAAAGTCATGGACTTAACTTTTTTGTCTATCCAATAATACATAAAAACTCACGTTGCCAATGTAGGTAGTTGGTTTGCTCGATCTTTAGCTGATGAGAAATGCTATTTTTTCTTCATTAATTATATTTAAAACATCCCCGTGTGCAACATCAAACAGCAATTTTAATTCCAACATAAAAGATTCCACTTTTATTTTTTGATAGCCGAAATCACCCGAAAGAAACCAATAACCCAATAACCCCAACAACCATCTAACATTGTCGAACACTGCCGAAAAAAAACGATAGCAGCCGAAGCTGCTTCTCCCGAAGCTCATTACCATTTCGAAGTCACCCGAAATAAGTAAATAATCCAATTACCTTCTAACAAGGTCGAACACTGCCGAAAACGATCTATTGCAGCCGAGAACGCTTCAATCGTTGCTTATTTCCATATATCACCCAAAGAAAGTCAATAACCCAATAACCTTTATAACCCTCTAAAATTATCAAACATTATTATAAAGGACTAATTGCAGCCAAAGCCGCTTCTCCACAGCCCCTTGAGATTTTCTGTTTGACTTATTAGAAAATGGACATATGCTTTACATGGGTTGCATTTAGAAAATTAATTTTTGATGCTCATAATATGTCTAAAATATAGAATTTTAATATCAAGTTATATAATATTCAGGTCTATATTCACAGTACTGTTTTAGTTTACTTTTTTTTTCCTCAAATTTTAAACGAATTGAAGATTGCCTAATCGCATTTCGCTATCTATAAAATCATTAAATATATTTTACTGCTCTTTCAACAATCGTCACACAAATCTCCAATTGAATTCAAGTTTAAGAAATCACCTTTAATGACTATTGTACAGCTTCTAAGGCATGTTTAATTTATGCTTTAACTTTATATTTCATTTCTATTGCCTACCATGCCTACTTCACCCTACCACAGTCTCTAACAGATTATTTACGCTTGCAAAAAAAAGAAGAAAGTTGTAGTTTTTAGTGTAATTAAAAATGGTGTAGCTCCCTTCCCCCCGCCGACGAAAAAAATTATAGGAAAAATAATAAAGCTATAATGTAGAATACCTCCTTTGGAGCTCCTACCCATTATTAATCTTCCGTCGTCTTCAACGCCATTTGCTCTTTGATTGTCTTGATCCCCCTCCTTAGCCCTCTTAACCCTCTCTACCCCCACTCAGCCACCTCCTCAATCCCTCCTAAAAATACGGTTCGTTTCTCTGCAAAATTATCCTAAAGTTATTTTCTTCATTTCTCCCTAATCTTCACTGGGTAAAGTTTTTATCTCCTTTCTTCTAAATCCATACTTTAGTTAACTTTTAATTACAAAGTTGTTTACATTATTAAAAATATACAATTCATATAATTTTTATCTATATTTGCCACACCGCCCACGAAGCACATAGGCAGGCGTGCTGAAATTTATTTTTGTTATTACTACTTTAATCGAATAAAAATTTTTTCTAATCAATAAGCAGAAGTAGACGACATGATACACATTTTTGAAGTGAATCAAATTTTATAGTATGACAACACAATCACAATCGTGGAAGTTATCGCCCATCAGTCTTTTTGTTAAACCATAAAACTATGCCCTATTCAGGAAATTACTAAAATATTGACATATACAGTGCTATATTTATTTGACATGTATATACATGTATATATATGGGTATATATATGTTTTTGTGTTTTTGGAGTGGGGCACATATTTATAGTAATAAAACATAATCAGCCCTACAAACCACAGAGAGACAGAGTTCCCCTGTATCCAACTCCAAAAAAAACACATGCTATACAAATAATAATCATTAATAGTGAATAATAACTGTTCACTTTATGATGGATTAAGATTTTTTTTCAAAGAACCCGCCTGTCTCTTAGCTAATACCGTGACGTTAAGTCTTGAAAAAAATTATGTACGAGAAATTCAAGCTAATTAATAATATTAAAACGAACAAAGTAATTTTACAATAGTAACATGAATTATTGTAAACTTTAATTTCATATTTGTTTAATACATTTGAAGAAAAGCATGTAGTAACATGTTTTTTTCACAAATGACAAAAATAACATTTTTTAAACTCTGTCAGACAAATTTTCTTCTAATGCAAAACATAATTTTTCGACATAAATATACTCTTATAAATTGTTTTTTTGGCAAATTAAATAGATATAATGTTTCAACATAACCATACTCTTAAAATATATAATTACATCATGCCATGTAGTTGTATTGAATAAAGTAAAAATTTTTGTGATAACCTTTTTAAACTTTTGTCACATAAGAAAAAGAATACTATAAGTATATACCATTAAAATTTCAAATTTTTTCTCTAGCAGTCCCATAATAACAAATAAAATTCATCTATGATTAAAAAAATTTCATTTTAAACCATATTTTTGACTATATTGTCATTTTTAACTTCATTTTTCACAAAAACACAATCTTTATTTTTCCATCTTGACAAAATAGCATGTAATTGACCATGTGAAAGCAGAGGTTTTTTAAATATAGACCTACCATATAGACAGTTTGACCTTTTAATTTATTAATAGTCATTGCAAAAGCTAAAACTAGAGGAAATTGCTTTCTGTATAAAATAAATGGTAATGCAGGTGTATTTTCAGAATTAAAAGTTATTCTCGATATGAAAACTTTATTTCTAATTTTTTCTGCAGTTATTATTTCACCTTCAATATTGTATTTTAATGAATTAGTGATTTTCTCTTATTAACATTACTATTCTTCCAATTTTCAAATTAGGTTTATTAGGAGGTGGACCTTTACAAATATAGTTTAAAAATTTCAGTTTAAAATAAATGTAAATATTATCATCAGATTAATCCACAACTTTATAAGTTGCACGATCAATGCTATTGTTACGTGGGATATGATGGCCTCGGGGTGCTGACGAGAGTAACTATACAAGGACTACTCCATACTTAGTTTATTGGTTAATCGTGCGAGGTAAGAGTCGCGCCGCCAGTGTGTCTATCACTTCACTGGTCCACCTTAGTCTCCCCTCTCGATCCTTCTTAGCTAACTCTCTCCTTTCTCCCACTACCACTCTATGGTGGGCCCACGAAAGAGGGGGGGGGGGCACATGGACATATAGCTAAGCTATTGAACGTGATACGTCTAGGGCCGCGACGTCGGCGCCCTCAACGATGCTGACTACTGTAGCTGCTAGCTCGTACCTATGTGTACTGTGTTGTGTTACGTTGTTCGCGTTGTCTGTGTTATTTCACACTCATTCTCCCACTCCCTAAAAAGGCCGCTGCTCACTTTACATTTACTTATTTATCGCTCCGCCCTCTTATACCCCTCTTGTGTGTATTGTATGTACAACATATTTTGATTATATTCTTGCTCTTCCCTCTCTACAATGATTATTCAAATATTTGATGACTTAGTACTATTTTACATTTCATTTTGTTGTGGCATACATTTTCCTTATCATTTTTAGTATCTTTTTTTTTCTCTCCTTTTCTACAGTTCTTAACACTTTTCCCTTCTATAATCATTATTGATGCTACATTTATATTATCAACACTTATGTCATCTTTACATCCATAGTATTTTCCAAATATTTTACTTCGCCTCATCTATATGACATTATATGCTAAATTATTTATCAAACATTTTTTTTTTTTTTTTTTTAATTTATCCATGCATTGCGATAACTTTTAATAAAGTGCGATCGTTCACTATTGCTGGTTCTTGCCATTTTATTGCAGTAGGATGACTTGCTCGCCCTTGGATGACGATTGGTAGTGGTTCCGTGGGTCTCGCTGTATTCCCATTCCTCGCTGTATTGTTCCGGTTTCCTCCAACTATGAAAATTCTAGATAGGTTTAGTATTACTGGGGCCCCAATTTCAAAATTCCGAATGACCCTGCTGCCGCGCCTAGCGCTATCTCCGCCACCATCCATGCGTACTCCTTCTAAATGGAAAATTCCTCTTTCGTTTGCCATGTTTCGCGCACGCGTTGGATTATATCCGCCAATTTTGTTCCTGCTTTTATCCCGTCATTGAGCCCGAACTCCTGATTATCAAGTTCCTGTAACCCATTCCTTTTAATGATTGCTTCCATTAATTCTAGTAGCTTACCTTCTCCTACTCCTTTTGTCTTTTCTGTAATCCCTTTCAAATTTAAGTTGGAGTTTTTAAACTTAAATATATGGCTTTTTCCCTCCTCTTGCCCCGGGTCCAGCCTTGTTTCGGATGTTTAGGCTAATCAGTCTCTCGCCAGAATTATTACCCCCGAGTTTGTAACTCTTAAGGTCTTGTGCTCGGTATGTTCACACTGCACATGTACCTTTTCCTCTTCTCTGGTACTAAACGCATGCTGGTTCTTTGCATGAAGTCGTGTCCAATATGTGCCTTTTAGTTTTGCCAGTATTATTGGACATTCTTCCGGTTTCTTTACTGTTTCGCCCAATATAAGCCGTATCTCGCAACGGTGATCTTCTTCAACCTCTTGTGTAGGTTCCATTTGCTTGCATATACTTATTTTTCCCAGCTTCTTGCATTGATGTACCACTTCTTGCGGTATTCGCGCAAATATTTTCGCACTCACGCTGCTCGCTATATATTCGTACGTTGGCTGCAGATATGCTACTACATCCGTTGCCTTTGATCCCACTTGCTCCGCTGGCAACGGTGATATCCTGAGGAGATCTAAATTTTTTTGGTACCAGTGGTATTTCTACTGAGTGAATAATTTTTCCGGTAAACGCTAAGGTAGCTATCTCTACGACTTCCCCAATCTCCTTTTCCGTTGTTTTATTTTTTCCTGGGAACTTGAGGTCCGGTCTGAGTTGCCCTGCCAAAATTTTTGCTTCTGCGATATCTCCTAATGCTGTCTCTGGTAGATGCGACACACTTTGACTGGCTAAGTATATTATATCTGTTACAGTTCTGAATCTCACCGTTCAAACCTCCTCCCCATTTCTGATATTCTATCGTATCCACCTATGAATTCTGTAACTATTTTTAACCCCTCTTCTGCTATTTTTGCCGCCTTGTCTTCGAACCTTTTTATGCTCTGAAGCTCTCGTTCATGGCCGCCGAACGTTGTAACCCTCACTTGTTCCACTAGGTGCTTAGTTGTTTCGGTTGTGTTAGTACATTTTGACTCTACCAACTCTTGTATTTTCATCTTTTTTCCATCTACTGCCTGTCCCTGAAGTACTTGCGCTGTTTCCATTCGACTGTCAATCTTCCGACCCACCACTGCTTTGTACGCCTTTTCCACTCTCTCTCGAATTTTTGGGACTTGACGTGTGGCCCGTTCTATTTGCATTGCGCATTTATCTTCCCTTCTCGACGTCACCCTGCATTTCCACCTTGCTTGCCTGCTTGCACTCAGAAATGCATTTAATTCCTCGATCAACTGATTCCAATCCACGGATCATATCATTTTCCAGGTTGACGCAACTGATTGTACCGGACCCAAATTTTCTGCTAATATTCCAGGATTTCTCTCAATAAACTCTACTTTCCTGGTTTTTCTGTTACCGGCATAGCCTCGGTCCTAAAACGTAGAATGAGTAATTTTCTTTATAATTCCAGCTGTCCAACTGCCCCTGTACGTCTTTCATAGTAGTTGTGTCACGTCGTGCTATCCCGCTCGAATTATTTACAAGTGAAGAAATCCTTTACAAATAAGACCCCGCTAGCTGACTGCTCTAAATTCATATTTACCTAACTATGTGCTTCCGCGAAGAGTGCGATACTATTTTATCGATTGTAAATTTTAGATGCTCGCCTACCCGCCCCGCTTATACGGAGTATTTAGCATGACTCTCCTTGCGCGGCGATGCACTATTCCATTAGTATTGGTGTATATGTATTGAGTTATACCCCAAACGTAAGATAGTACAATATCCAAACGCAATTTAAAAAGGTATAAAGGGAGGAGAAAAGAGAGAGGAAAAAAAACGACTTATTGGCGGGTGGCTCTCTCTTTACATTAAGTACACTTAGGCGCTTATTCCTGTCCGATCATCCATACATTCTTCAAAACCTATTCTCGAAATACAGCTGTACTTATACGCGATTTTTCCTATTTCATCTTATTTTATATTCTACTAGCCACTAACTTTCATCTTCTTGAACTTTAAGAATCTATTTTACAGGTGTGTGTATACTGCTCGTTCGCTATAGCGGATTGCCGTACCTGCTCGCGTATGTGCCTGCGGTGCCCTTTAAGGATTTGGGGCGGTTCCGGTGTTTTAAAGTGCGCCCGGTGTGACAGGGAAGAGTATGAAGACAGGTAAGTTTTACTGCAGCGAATGTAGAGGTTCAGTACCTAGTTTCAAATTTCAAGCATTTTTCTATGTGTCCCCCCCTTTGCGGCTTTCCGCCTTTTCCCCCCTTTTTCTCTTTCGGCACAACATGTAAATATATATGTGTTTTTCTTTTTCAGCTGGGGTCCCGACTTATCGTGGACCCGTACAAGTTTTTCGGGGTTCCGCGGTCCCTACATCCGGTTGGGTGGCCAACTGGGGCGTCACTGCTTCCTGTGCGACGCTATCCCTATCGTGAGGGCGTCGGCACCCTCAAGGTTTTTTGTCCGTTGGGGGCGACCTTAATGGTCGGCTTCCATGATTGGAGCTCCCCGCGAATCCCCTTCGACGGGCAGGTGTTGCGGTGGCTGTGCCGAGTCCTCGAGGACGGGACCAGCTACGCCATGCCGATAGGGTGTACCTGCCATGGTACTTTCCTGGTGGTGATGGACGAGCTAGACTTCGTTCGTGAGGACAACCTCCTCGATTCTTGCCCCGTCCTGCAGGTAAATTATTTATTTTTCTGTATGCTTAACTATTGCTATCTCTTCTCTGATTCTTTTTATCAGTTTCAGGTTCGGGGACCGTCCAATGCTCTACGAGGTCGAAGATTGGCCCGTTGCTGTTGGACACGCGGTGCCGATCTCCACGTACGACGCGTGCCTGAAGCGCCTCCTGAGCTTTTGGTTGGGAGACAGGGCAAAAGAAAATCATTGTGCTCACTGCCAGGGCCCTGGTCTTCACCCAGAAAGGAAAACAAAAATGATTTGTAAAAAAGAAAAAGGGAGATGAAAATTTATGCTCTTTACCTTTTCTTTACCCTACAACCAACCTCCTCTCTCCCTTACAAAGGTTATTACATTATCACCTTCTTGTACTCCTTGTTTATAAAAAGTATCCTCGCTTATTGTATTTATTCTACTTAAATAATAAAAAAAAATAGAATCGATTCATAAAACAATTGCCCGCGCTTGTCGTACCTATTTAACTGAAAAAATGTATTTATATTAGAATTACTTTTGCTTGCTCAGTTTATTCAAATAATAAAAAAATGCATTTATATCTTAGATAATAACGCGCGCGCTACTTATTTGCTTTTCACGGTTCCATCGCTGAGAAATTTTCTCGTATAAAATAGCCCTTTTCGCGATCGTCCGGGAGCCGTGGAAAAATAGATATCGAGGCAGTGTATCTGTGTGATGTATTTATGTCATTCTTGCCGTTCATCATAGAGCATACGGCGATCCACCCTAACTTTCGGCCTAATTCTCGCGGCACGTCCAGGGGTCGCAAGAGATTTGCGTGAGGCTTAGTTTTTTTTCCGTCTCTGAGTTAGTTATCCTATATTATTTATTACCCTATTCAATAATACTTAGTTAGTCATCCGTTCCCCGCCGGTGTTTTTAAGTAAAGCTTTTAGTATGTAAGCTTTCTCTACTTTATCTGCGTGGGAAACTCTTACCTCGTCCCCTCGTTGCAGTTTTACGTTTTTCTTCCCGTAATCGATGCCCGTTATTTTATAAGGGCCCTCGTATTGATTATCGTATTTTACTTTTGATGGTTCCCTTAATACAAATACCATTTCTTCTTCCAAAAAGTATACTGTATTAAGCTTTCTATCGTAGTAGTATTTCAATTGATATTTTGCTTGTACTTGATTCATTGCAGCTAAGGTTCTCATTTCCGTTAGCGTCGTCACTAGCTGTTTTATGTATTAATCCGAGGATTGGATGTCAGATCGCGGTTTCATTCTAGGTGCTCTTGCTCTTTTTCCAAATACGAGATCGTGTGGCGAGTATCCCGTACTCTCATGCTCCGTCGTGTTGTATAATTGCATACACATAGGGAGGTGTTTATCCTACTAATTATTTTGCTCTACGTACGCTTTTATATATTCTCTAGGTGTATGACGCATTCATTCAATGACACCGTTCGTTTAGGTGTGGTATGCCGTGCTGCCTATTTTATCAATTTTAAATAGTTTCGCTAGCTCCTCCATATCTTTATTTATTAAGTGTTTGCCCCGATCCGACAGTAGGTGCTCCGAAGGCCCGAAATATGCTATAAATTTCTCCGTTATGGCTTTCACGGTTTCCTCAGCTGTCGCTATCTTCACAGGTGCAAGGACGATGAATTTTGTGAGCCAGTCTTGCATGAATAGAATATGTGTGTACTGATTGGCTGAGGTTTTATTAATTGGTCCGTAAAAGTTTATAGAAATTTTTTCAAATGGCCTGCTTGGCGTGTCTGAAATAAGCATAGCTTGCTTTGTTTTAACTCAGACAAGTTTTTTGGACTGGCAAGATGGACATCCCAAGACAACTTGTCTCACGTCTGGGCGCATGTTTCTCCAATAATAGTCTTTTGCAATCCTATTATAAGTTTTATTTACTTCCCTGTGCCCTGCTACTGCCGTTCCGTGGTATTCGCTAATGATTTTAAGCCTTTGATCTGTTGGTCGGATCACTAGCATGTTTGTGAAGAGTACTGCTACCAATCGAATACCTTTGAATATTTCATCAAATTTATCGATGAAGCACCCCAATTGAGTTGGATTAAGGATTGCTAGATCTTTAACAGTTCCAATCGTTTTACGCCATTTGCCACTATTATTTCTTTGAGTGCATTGATACATTTTTTAATGCTGGAGTAAGCGCTGTTTCTTCAAAACGTTCCTTTACATACATGTGTATAACCATTACTTTTCTTGCTCTTATGATCTTAATCTCCCCTATTTTTCTCTCTTCGCTGTTCATACGCGTCGGATTCATATATCCCCTTTCGTGCAGGGCGTCCATCACCTCTGTATTAGGTACTGTCCCCGTTACCGTCATAAAAGCTATGTTTTCCAGGTATTTAAATGGGTGCCCTTCGAATTTATTTAGTTTTTGTAATAGAGGTGGGATCTTCTCCTTCTGTTGGTGCCCATGGTGGCATTTCTGTCGGTAAACGTATCCTACATAGTCTATATTTCTCTAACGTCAGCGAGTGAATGGCTCCCCCGCCCCGCGCCCTCTGTATTTTGACTTTCGCTGTCCGTTTCGCGTAATGCATCGTTTAAATCATTATTTTCCTCGCTTTCCTCCCCGCCTACTTGGAATTCGCCCTTGTAATTTTGCTCTGGCTGCTTGCATTTCTTCTCTTTCTCTTGAGTATGATCGCTTGTGTTAACCTCGGGTTTGGTCGGTTTCTGTATTGTTCCTGACTGCGTTTTTACATTTTTACCTCGTTTACCACGGTCTATTCTGTCATCTTCACTATAGCTGTCGTGCTTACTTTCATACTCATCTTGATCATTTTCATGGGGCTCGCAGTTCGGTTTGCTACTTAGTTCCTTTCCATCGGACGATTGTATTAAAGGTGTGTAGTGTATGTGAGAGAGCCCCTCATATTTTGATGATATATAGTGCGAGTAAAGGTATGTACCGTTGGTAAATGCGAAGGGTACGCATACATTTTTCTTGAATTCATGTGACAATATGTATATGCAATCACCATTTCCATAGCTTGTTTGTGATATGAGTATTTCCTCGGTGACCTCTGGTTCTCTACAATTTCGTAACCATTTTGAGTCACGTAAAATCGCCCGTAGCTCGTTGGTAGAAATGTCATGATGCAATAAAAATATTAAAGTGTGAAACAGGCAGTTTCCGGGTGGGTCGTGCGGTAACCCCGTTATTTTAGTAAATGCTACGTCTGGCACAGCACATTTTTTCGTCTCTCTTCGTGTTTCATCGTTTAAAAATTCCAGCCATCTATCTGGGAGTACAGTTGTCTCTGTTAAGATATGGTATCTACTTCCATTTGACCCCTGCTTTGTTCTGTTAGCTTTTTTTAACTCACACTATGCGTTGTTTTGTTCTCTTTTTCGATCGTATCTCGGCGTGATTTCTTTAGGCTCCCATACGTCAATTCTCATACCTGGTTTGCCTTGTACATCATGCCGTCTTATATCAACCATTACTTGTGCCTGTGATTCGTCTGACCTACCCTCCAATAGGTCCTGTATATTTGGCTCTTTTATTGCTTCCATAAATGGCGTGGCGGTATTCTTTATTTTTGTAGTTTCTGAAAGTCTTTTGGCTCCGCGTCCCTGATCTTTTGAATCTTCTACCGTATTCGGGTTCGAAGTTTGTGGCGTGTCGCAGTTGGATATTATTATTTCTTTTAAAGGCTTGAATATTTCTGGTGTTACCGAGAAATGCGGTTTTTGTCGGTACAGGCTATCGAGCTGTCTTTTACGTATTTTATGCAACTTTTTCCTCGCCTGTGCTACTGCTGGTGTACTAGTTGTTTTTACCCCTTTTCTTTCATTATATAACTCAACTTTCCGTCAGTTTGTCCCTGCAAAATGACTTCGTCTCCCGTTGTGATTATTACTGCCGCAATTTCCTTCCCATCCTCATTATTTATTTTACGTACTATATCATTTCTTGTACGCCTTTGTGATCTCAGTGGGCGCTCTTCGTGATTCGGTTCCTTTGATTCTGAGTCTGCTTGACCGTCCGCTTGCCCATCAATGCTTATATCTGATTCACCCTTATTGGGCCCGTTTTAGTGTTGTTTTTTCTTTTACACTTTATCCTCCGAACTTTCTGATTCTGAGCAGCGAATATTTACTTTCTTAGGTCTACCCTGAATCCTTTTCCTGAGAGTTGCGCGTAATTTAAATATACGCGCTGGCGGTCCGTCGCTATCGGCTAGTCCTTCTTTCTCTTGTTTGTCTGCTCGTTGGTACGATTCTTGACGCGACCACTCGGTGTTCACTTCCCCTTCTCTCAGTACTGGATTGCGGGAGAGAGCATCTGGCGCTCTGTTTGATGCGTCTGGGCGATATACTACGTTGAACTTGTAGCCTCTTAACCCTGCCGTTAGTCTATTAAATCGGATGTCAGGCTTTTTGGACGTATAGTAATGTTTCAATGGTTTAAGTAAGATAGCACAGTTCACTACCCCATAGACAACGTAAGGCATACTCGCACGGTTAATTTTTTTTAAGTTTGCCTTGACTAAGTATTGCGCCTGTTGCATAATCTGACGCATCAGTTGATACGATGAAAGGCTTGTCTAAGTCGGGTGCTGTAAGAACCGGCTCACTATATTGTGCATCCACGAGTGTCTTAAAGGCTCGCTCTTGCTGCTCTTCACACTTGAAATCTGTGTCTTTTTTTAAAAGACTGGAGAGTGGCTGAGAAATTTTTGCATAATTTTGTATAAATCTCCTGTAATACGAGACAAACCCAAGAAATTGTTTTACTTTTTTTGCATTCGTTGGTTTTGGGTATTTTCTTGCGGCCTCGATTTTCTTCGGGTTCGTTTTTATTTTCCCCTCGCCGACAATGTGTCCCAGAACTTTTGCCTCACGTTTTGATAATTGGCATTTTTTCGGCTTAATAGTCAAATTAGCCTTGGCCAGTCCTTTTAAAAGTGTTACAAAGCGTCTTCCGTGCTCCTCGAGATTCAGAGCGAATACCATGATATCGTCAAAATAAACCTCGATTTCGTGTCCTTGCAATCCTGCCAAAGCGAGAGTCATCGCTCTCAAAAATGTATTCAGGGAGTCCGTGCCCCCCATCGGTATTCTCTTGTATTTGTAGTGTATATCCGGTCTGGAAAAAGCCGTCTTGTGCACGTCATCTTCGTGAGTTTCTATTTGGAAAAATCCCCGTTTTAAATCCACGACTGTAATTTAACATGCTGTTACCAAATGCTTGAGTATATCACACTGGAACGGCAAGGGATGGCAGCTCCCAATGATGATTTCATTCTACAGTCTAAAGTCAGTGACTACTCGCCAACGCTTTTCGCCGTCCGGCCCTGCTTTCTTGGGCACTATCCACATGTTCGAGTTGTATGGTGATTTCGATGGCTCAACTATATCCTGCTCGAGTAACTTTCCTATCTCTATCATCATCTGTTTTCTCAGCGCTGGCGGGTACCTATAGCGTTTTGCCGTCACAGCCTTATCCGTCGTAGTCTTGATACGATGCTTTAATACGTTACTTGCTTTTAGCTGCTCTCTGTCCAGACCAAACACGAACGGATTATATTCTATAAGTTTTCGGACATCTAACTTCTCTTCCTCATTACAGCTTAAAATGTCAATAACTTGCATTATTTTCCAACTCTTGCATTTCTCTCTTTGTCCGACGTATTGCTGCGTGTTTTTTCTTTCCTATCAATATAACGTTTGATGTCATTTTCCGAAATTCCTGCTACTACGCCCGCAGTGTAGCTAGACTTTTGACTCTCCTGACAGTCCGCCTTAAAAATTCCTATTATTGCCTCGTTACCGCCTTGAGCGCTGTTTCCTTCGACGCTACATGAATCGGCCTCTCACATTACTTCACATTCCAATAGTTCGACTTCAGGTACCGGTAAACTAACAGCTTTATTGAGCGTGTTGACACACTCCGCATACATTTTCCCCCCGTTATTAATAGCTACAAAATTTTCAAACAATATTCCCTCTTCCATTTTCTGCAAAGGGACCCAACCAACAGTTATATTCTCGTTCGTTTTCTTTACACGAGCATAAATCACCTGCCTGCTTCTGGCAAGAATCTCGAGCATTGCTGGCTCTAATCTAATTTTTGTGCCTTCTAATTGCAAAATATTTTTCTCAGCACATATACAACCTTTGTATGTTTTCAACAAATCCCATACTATTATGTCTTCCACTTCTTTCGGGAATTCGCTTGGGACCACATGCAATGTACATACAGGGCCGTTGGCCGGTATTTCTACTATGCCTAACGTTCTACGCTCGCCATGCGTTACTCCAACAATTTTAACTTGGGTCCTTTTATCAATGAAAGTGTTCGGAAGGATACAATCTTTCTTTACAATTGAAATTTCAGCGCCTGTGTCGGCGTAAAATTTTACTCTTCCGTTTCGTAGCCTATACCCTCTCATGAATACCAGGGGGAGGGGGGGTGATACCTGTCCGAAGTATATTTATAATTTTGCGAGCGAGTTCTTTTCTACTGTCGTTTTGCTCTTCTTCCATTCGAGGGCTGTTTCAAGGTGACTTGTTATATCCTATCGTATATGCACGCGCAGCTATATTATTTCACTGCTTGTCTGCTTAGCGCGATTCATTCGCCAAATTGTCCCTGAACTGCATCAGGTCTGCGTCTGTTTCGTATACTTCTATATGTTGTTCTACTTTCCTCTTAAGCAGCCATTCTTCTGTCCTAGCCACGTTTGATTCTTTGTTTATTGGGCCATGCCCGGTGCTTGGGGAGCGCGCCAATCATCTTGGCAGTTCAAATTCCCCGAATGGAGCTTGTCTGCTCTCGCTTCCTGTGAGTAATTTCGACGCTCTCTGTTTTGATTTTCGCGACGCTGATCATACCAGCCATAATTGTTATCCTAGTTTGTATCATTGCTTCTTCTGTTTTGATTATTAAAGTTTACATTTGCACTGCCTGTTATTGAAATTATTCCCTGAACTCGTTCCGCGACCGCTGATGCATATAGTTATTTTCATTTTTGCCATAATTTATATTATAATTGTTTCTAGGATACCTATTATTCCCACGCCCGTATCCTCCTGGTTGCTGGTAATTATTATAGCTATTTCTATTATAATAATTATAATTCCTATAATTGGAATGCGGGTTGTTTCGCTATGTGTCGTGACGTAGGCTACTACTATGGGTAGGCCTACTTCTGTTCCCCCCCGAGTCGAATCTTTCGTACGGTACTTCGGGCGGTTTGTCGGGGTTTCGTACTTTTCCATTTTTTGCGCCATTCCACAGCTTTTCGCATCCGCTCGTGGAATGCATGCGGTACTCCTGGCCATATTAGCACCACTCACCATTATCTCTCCCGCCCTATTCATCCGCTTCGGTCCTGCCGACAGGCACGTCACTGGTTGCTGTAATATATATTCTTAAATTTCTGCTATATCCGTAGCCACTTTTTTGTGTGGCATACGCGCTAAATGACCCTGATCTTTATTGACGTAGACTCAATTCGTTGTCTACATTCATAGTTACCTCGATGGCTTCTTCCAATGTGGCGGGTTTAAGACCAACAACGTTCCAATTATATGGCGTTTTAAGACCATATATGAACAGTTTGGCTGCCTCCCTATCCGAGTTGCACTTCAATGCTGTTTTTTGCATTTGTGATCAATGCGCGCTTGAATCATGCGCCATTATGATTATATTATGCAACCGCTGGGCCCGACTACAATACTGCGCAATTGATTCATTGTTCTGCTGGGGTAGTACTTTTAATTTCGCTAACAGTATGTCAGCGCCCGGCCTCCCATGCTACCGAACCGCCTCGATAATGCGAGCAGGAACTCGTCCACCGAATTAAATAGCGAAAGTCGATCGCAAAATTGATCTGCCACTATACCTCTTAACTCCCCCCCTAGTGTGCCTATAAAGTATTTTTCGTAATGCCGCGGAACTGTCGTCCTCGCCGTTCTCACCATCTGCTCGAAAAGTGGAAAATTTATTGAGTCCCCGTTAAATATAGGGATGCTGCTAGTCGTGCTATTTACTTGGGCCAGTACGTTGTAATGCGTGTTGAGGGACTATGTGTTTTCAACTTACTGGTAACGCTTCAGACAGCTAAATAAAAACAACGAACAACCAAAACAAACAACCACAACAACAAAAGCAACAACCAAAAATTGTAGCACAATCCGAAATCTTAAATATTTGTAATTACCCTAAACCGAACACGCTCTTATTCTTATAACCCAGGGACGGTATAACTGCAATCAAAAGTATTTTCAATCCACTTACCTATTGTTTCCTGCCAGGATTATCACGATCAAGGCGCTCCCATGCATCATGGTTCAGTGCTGTCCCCGTTGATAGTTTCCTCGGTGTCCTTCCTTCTGATGAATGATACCGATCTCTTGGCAGCGTCTCTGTCCACGGCCACTTTACTGCGATGATAACTATCTCTATTTGTTGTAGTCCTTATTTCTCGTGGCACGACACTATGTGTGTTTCTCGAAAGTCGCGTCAAAAAAAAATACATCGAACGACAGCTTGTAAAAACGAATAAATCCTATTATTTTATACGATTTAATTCGCGATAGTCATCCCACCGCTGTGACCAACCTGTTATGTGGGATATGATGGCCTCGGGGTGCTAAAGAAAATATTTATACAAGAACTACTCTATACTTGGTTTATTGGTTAATCGTGCGAGGGAAGAATCGTGCCAACAGTCTTCCTATTGCTTCGCTGGTCCACCTTAGTCTCCTCTCTTGATCTTTTCTAGCTAACTCTCTCCTCTCTCCCGCTACCACTCTATGGTGGGCCCAAGAAAGAAGTGGTGGGGGGGGGGGGGGGGGGGGGGCCGGGGAAAAAAGCCGCCCACTCCCTTGAATCCCAAAAAAAGTTTTATTTTTTTAAAAAAATCTTTTTTTTAGTTTTCATTATTTAAAAGATACTTGTATTCGTTATGAGACGTTAGAATAACACTTTTCACTAAACAACTATTTTTTTTGCCGGAATACTTACGACCATACATCCTTTGACATCTATTTCTTAGGAACTCTAAATTTTTCAGTTTTCTCTTCCCTATATTTAAAAGTAATTTCGAAAATGTCTAATCACTAAAACGTATATGAGTATTTAATTCTAAAAGTTGGAAGAGATTCTAAAGAAATGAAGATCTAGTAGTCCCTTTGATTATCATGCTTCTATTACTATTTTTCACCATGGGAGGAATTTAGATAAAAGGCCCCTCCTAAAACAATTAATTTATCCCCGAAATGTATTTCCGTATTACATAGATCACTTTGCATCTTATCAACTATTCCCAAAGCTTTTTTTGGAATCATGTGAGCATAATCCCGAATAATTAAATTTACTTCACTTGACATTTTTTTTCAGTATGAAATTCTATAAATGCGCTCACAATAATATTTAAGTCCATAGGTAAACGAAAAGTTAATAAAAGTTGACAGGTAATTTACATCGGAAGTAATAAGAAAGCTACACAAGTCCAAGCCATTGACAAAATCTATTTACGTTTAGAAAAAAAATAGTAAATTTATGTTTTGTATAAAAAAGTTGTTTCTTAACGTCGAGGACTGTCTATAAAATTAATTTTAACATATACAACGAGTCGAATGGCATTTACCTATCACACTTATCTTTCAACGTACAGGGTGAGGCCTCCAAATGTGATAGAAATTTCTATGTTTCAAATATCTTTTATTCTAATAAACATCGAATTTCGATGAATTTTATTAAAATTCATACCAAGTAAATTCAAATAGTGAATTTATTCCGAATTCATACCAAGTAAATTCGAGTAGTCAAATTAAAATTATTGATGAAACGAAAAAAACCCCTCGACCCTGGAGCCGAACCGGGGAACTCCTTCTTGCCAGGAAAGCACGCTACCACGTGCGCCACCAAGGCGTTGGTGTTTCTCTCCGTCGTATCAAGTCAAATTCTAAATACTATCTTCTCAGACAAAGCGTACTATCAATACATTCAAACATGATTCTAAGATAGGCAAAGATATAATCACATGTACAACTATTCCATTGGCAGTAACCTATCACACTTACTTTCCTGTTATGGCTGTATTGAAAATAGGTTTTATTCAAATAAACATAGAATTTTGGTGAATTTCTTTTAAATTGTTACCAAGTAAATTTGAGTAGTCAAATTAAAATTATCGATGAGATCATTGTATATTTTTGTTTGCAAGTCATATCAAAAATGTTCTTTTGATCATTATTTACCTGTATGTACATCCAATCAAACGTTTCTTCAAAGAAAGCCATTTTTTTAGTGTTATAATTTTGTTATATGTTCACTTGTCGTGTACAGGGTGCATTAGAAAAATTTGGAATATAAAAAAAAAAATTTTATTGATAGATAGAATCTAAATATGAGGGGTTGGTGCTCGGAGCGCCCAGGGTCGAAGCCACACTAGTATACGTATACTAGTGGGCCTGCGCCCCCTGCGTGCTCCACGCGCCAACCCCCTAACTTCAAACATGCAGAAAATGACTTGTATTTATGGAATCTTGTTAAAATGGTTATAGCTACCATAAAGTAAAAAATTACTTCCTTATTTTTTTTCATTTTATCGTTATTATTAATTTTTTTCCATGAAGCTAGGAATTTTTATAATAATCTTTGATGAAGAAATCTTTTTCCCTAGGATCGACATATTTTGTGAGAGATTGGAATACATAAATATAGGGTTCGGTAAATATTTATTGTTCAACTCTGGGATAAGATTCATTAAATTTTTAATGGTTGTTATATTCATACGATTGATATTGCGTTTTCTGTGGTCACTTTTTAAAATTAAAAAATTGCTCAACAATATGCAATTAATTGATGAGAAATTTTTATGGTTATCATCAAAAATTGGAGAAGGAAAAATACATTGTTTTGAAATTCCAAAAAAATGGATAACAAATGATGATTTTTCAAACATTTTTAATGATGTAAATAATTCTTTAATAAATAACGTTATTTTCCGATCACATGATGAATTCATCTATTTATTACATAACAAAATTTTGAACACAATGACTGATAAAACTCTAAATTATAGTGTAGATGATGCCACTTATGAGGGAGTTAATAGAACGGATGATAACATATACATTAATTTTCCAATGGAATATCCAAGGAGGTCTTCCGCCTCATGAAATAAATTTAAAAATAAATTTCATTGTCATGCTGATTCCAAATGTATGGATTTTAGAGGGATTATGTAACAGAACAAGACTTGAGATAACAAAATTATTCCATTATAATATTAAGGCTGAAATTATAACTCGTGAAAAAATTGGAAACATAATATGTATTCCAAAAATAACTTTATCCTCTGGCACTTGCTCTTTACTATCTTTCATTTTATACAGAAAACAATTTTCCTTACAGTTAGAATTGTCTGTGACTATAAATAAGTCGCGAAGTCAAAGTTTTGATAAATTCGGTTTGTATTTAAAAGAGTCATTATTTTCTCACGGTCAATTGTATGTTGCACTATCTAGGTGCAAAAATCCTGTAAATTTTTTTATCCAAAATGAATTATAAAATTCTAAAAAAAAGAAAATATTGTTTGGAGTGATGTTTTTTAGGATGTCAAACAATAAAATGCAAATACAAATTTTATTTTTTAAACAATGATATAATTACACTTATAACAAGCTATTTCTAAAAATTAAATTAATTGAATCAGCTGCAAGCTTTGGCTGCGATCGGTTGTCCTCGGCAGTGTTCGACAATTTTATAGGGCTATTGGGGTAATTAAATTATTGACTTTATTCTGGTGTTTGAGGCCATATTTTGGTGATCTATGATAGTGAGCAACTGGAGCATCGGATTCGGCAGCAATCCGTCGTTTTCGGCAGTGTCCGTGCTATTAGAAAGTTATTTATGTGTTCAGATTATTGACTTTTTGCGGGTAACTCTGGCCATCTCCAGGTGATGCATAGTAACAAGGAACGGGAGAATCAGCTTCGGCTGCATTTGGTCGTTCTCGGCAGTGTTCGACAATGTCAGAGGGTTCTTGTGTTATTAGGATATTGATCCCTTTCGGATAACTTCAGCCATCATCTGGGATCTATGGGCGTAAGCTACTGGTGGAAATTTCATAGGGTTAGGTTAATAAAGTATATCGTAACTAAAATGGGGGTCAAGTGGTCAAAATCAGGTTTTTTTTCTCAAAATCGTAAATCTCCAGAACGGAGTAAGGTAGGACGATAAAAATTTCTGGAACTTGTAGTTTATTAAATAAGCAATACAGAAAAACTATAGTCACCATTAGCAAGCCGTTTTCTAACTTGAAAAAAATGTAAGACCAACGTAGAAAAAAATTTTAACTGATGAAAATTGTAAATATTCTTAAAAAAAAAAAAAAAAGCATGATGAAACTTTTTGTATGTAGTGCTTTTGTATCAAGAAGTACTGAAAAATATTATGTGCAATTTTCCGGTTATGTCCTAATCTACAAAACTGCTATAATCACGTAAAAAATCGTTGTTTTTTGAATTAAAATCGTGAATCTCCCCAAAAAAAAATGTAACATGAAACTTACTGTAGCTTGTAGCTTAAGCATAGCAAAATATATAAATAGTATAAGAAACATTATTTAGACGTTTTTTACCTACAAAACTGTCAAAATCACGTGAAAAATCGTAATTTTTTCAATTACAATCGTGAATCTTCTAAATTAATGAATACGGTACTGTAAAACTTACTGTAGCTTGCAGCTTCTGTATTAAGTAATATAGAAAAAGTTTAAAAATTATTTGTAGATGTTTACCAACCTACACATTCGTCAGAGTCACGTAAGAAAAAGTTACTTTTTCAATTAAAATAGTGAATCTTCCAAATAAATAAATACAATACAATCAAAGTTACTGTAGCTTACAGCTTTCGTATTGAAAAATATGAACAAAGGATGGAACAGATTTTATATTCTTTTCCGAACTTTAAAACCTGCCTGAATCACGTGGAAAATCGTGAATTTTTTATTTCATATCGTAAATCTTTCGAATAAATGAATGTAGTAGCACAATTCTTTTTATAGACACCGTTTGACCATAATTTTTGAAGTTCTCTAACACTATATTTATTTAGGTCCCGATGAGGTTGCGTGAGCAAAAAAACACTGGTTAATTTGATTCTTTAAAAATAAAGTATGTTGCCTATATCTATCAAATTTGTTTGCTGTTGTAATTCTTATTTAAAGTTTTTGGCAGAAAATTTCTGACACATACTTCATACGCATTACTATTTTCAAATCTGTTATTGATCAAAAATCTAATGTAGCGCACTGCTAAGAGTTTTGTAGATAATATAACAGGTACGAAATGTTTTAATAATTATCTATACTTTTATTGCAAAAGCTATAAGCTACAGTAACTTTTACAGTACTGTATTTGTTCGTTCGGGACATTTATGAACTTGATTGTAAAAATAACGATTTTTCACGTGGTTCTGACAAGATTTTAGGTTAGGAAATAGCTAAAAAATGTTTTTTAATACTTCTTTTATACTTCTCATGACGGAACTGTGAGCTACAGTAACTTTAATGATACTCTTTGCATTTGTTTGGAAGATTCACGACTTCAATTGAAAAAGAAGCGTTTTTTTACGTGATACTTCTTGATACGAAAGCTACTGTATAAAAAAGGTTCATGATACTGTATTTTTTTTAGGATGATTACAATTTCTATTAGTTTAATTATTTTTTTACGTTATTCTTACATTTTTTAGGTTAGAAAACGGCTTGCTAATGCTGACTATAGTTTTCCTGTATTTTCAATTCATTAACCTACAAGCTTCAAAAAGTTTTATCGTCCTACCTCACTTCGTTCTGGAGATTTAAGATTTTGAGAAAAAAAAAACCGATTTTGGCCACTGTGGGATGTGGGAGGCCTTCATCAAATTGTGGGGGACTGTGAGGGGCTTGACTATTTAAAAACATGAAAAAAACAACACATTTCTACGTTATTTTATGGGTGGGGAGGCGAGGGAGGTCGTGGGGGGCCGTGGAGGATCTAAGTAACAATAACAATATGTTAATAGCATATTTTTACCTTATTTTTAAATAAAATTCTGTTTGGAGTGAAAATGATGTGGGGTGACAAGGAGCGCGGGGTGGTGGTCCATTACTTTTGCCCCACACGAATTAACTATATATTATAGGAAGATGTGTGCATATGTATCTATATGTATGTACATATATATACATATCAATTAACATTTATATACAGACATTTATGCGTATGTATTAAATTGTCCATTTTTTTAAAGGTTTTATAACTCCTTTTTTGAGATTTAGAGGTGGAAGAACGTAAGTGATTGTTTTTATAAAAAGGAGTGGGGCCAAAAGCGAAAAAAGCTTAAAATTCGTGAGTCCACCAAATTTGCAATCAAAATGAATAATTTTGGTCTTATTCTGTTTGTAGGATGATAACCCACACTAATCCGATTCCCTTGGATGGTTTAAGAAATGCTATGTATGCATATATTAAGCTATTTCCCTTAGAAATGTGATTTTTTTCTTTTATCACGATTATAAGACAAATTAGCCCATAAACCCAAAGGTTTACTAACTTTTCAATGCTAATTTTAGTTCATAACACTTAAATTAGTTTATTTAGAGGCATAAATGAGCAAATATTTACATACACACGTAAGTTATACATATAATTAAAGATTAATAATAGATAACACAAATTTATTGTTATTATGTTCCTACAAAAGAACAGGTGTTAAGAAAATGTTTACATTACAATATAATTTGAAGAGTTCTTACAGATCTAAAGAGAAACAAATCCCTGTTGGATATTACATCAGTCATAAAATGAGTCCAAAATCAATTGAATTGTGAGGAAATTTGAGAAAACCACGATATATGAGAATGTTATTTGATTACTTGAATAAAAACCCGTTTTAAATAAGTTGTAGGGAAGTGGATTGTCTGCCGTTTCATTTTAGCACATTAAAAAATTTTTATGACGTGATATTGCTCATTATATTCTACCGGTCACGCTTTTACATTTGATACCCATCTAGAGCGGGTTTTTGAGTACAAGACAACGCGATATTTGGTTTTGGCCGCCATGTCGAATTTTATATATTTTGACAGTGCTAATAGTGTTTTATTAGTAATGCCCTTTCATTTAATACCCATGTGGACAGAGTTTTAGAGTTTTAGGTCAGATTAGATTTTCCATAACATAACAGTTCTAATAGTGTTCTTGTTGCCATGCCCTTTTATTCGATGCCCATGTCACAAGAGTTATAGAGTTTTGGGTCATTCACCATTCAGTTTCAGCCGGAATATTGCATTTTTAATAACGTAACAGTACTAATAGTGTTCTTTTAGTCATGCTCTTCCATTCGAAACCCATGTCGAAGAAGTTGTTGAGTTATGGGTCACATGCCATTACGAATTGGTCACCATACTGGATTATCGATCATTGTCATTATACTATATCACGTGATCTTTTGAAAGAAACGTGTGTGCAATAATTCAGCCCGATCATATGTCAAAAACTAGTGTAATCGTTCATTTTGATTGAAAATTCAGTGGGAGCACAAATTTTAAGCATTTTTTTCCATTTGGGCCCACTGTGCGTCGGTGTGAATGTTTCCGCCTCGTCATTTTCGTAAAACTATTTTAGTTATTGTTGTATCTTTTTTTTCGGCACCATGCCAATAAACACACTAGTCTAGACAGTAAAAGACATAATGACGAGCAGGAAACCACAGAATGGCAAAAAAGTTGTGATTAATAACCAGATACTGATATAAAAAGCACTTATGTGTAAGGAAGCAACCTTATTAGGCCCTGCGTACAGAGTACAATCATTGAAAAAGATAACTCAATACTCTTATATTAAATTATTTCATTATTATAGATCTTGGACTATGAGTCAAAACTTATTAGAGTGTAGCATGAAGACTATAATTAGAAATTATTATTTCTATAACAATTTTTTCGTTCCATTAAAATCACATACTTGTTGCAAGATAAGAGTGCAAAATGTAATAATTTTGTAATAATTAACGGATAAACATGAATAAATAAAAAGTATTTATTAAGAAATATAAGATGATCATAGAATCATGTATATTATAGAACGAAACGAGGTATAAAGATAAGGCTTGCAATAGAATCCACGCCCCAATATGTCGTAAAGCGCTGGATAATTTTTTTCCATTAGTAATAATAGTTTCTCTACCAATAAAGAAAGCATTTTTGATGTAAAATCTAACGAAGGTTGTATTGGAGATTTGCTACAAGCTGGGGGAAATTTTGAAAAATTTATTTTACATTTCAATTGTTTATAATAATTCTTATTAAAACTATTTGATTATGAAAATTAATTTTTTAGCTTTAGAATGGAAAAATGTAGTTTCTAGCCTAAGTAGAATCAGAGTGATGAAATTTTCAAAATGAGTTCTCTAGCCTAAAATGACCAAATTCTTAAATATTTAATCGCTTTTATATTCCATAAAATAGAATTTAAAAAAAAAACAGGTTTTTTCGATATAGAACACGGAAACAATTTAAGTCAAATCAAAGATGTGTCTGTCAGAAAGTTATTTGTTGTATAAAAGAACATCCCGTAAAGAAGAACTGCAAGTACAGTGTTGAAGTTAATTTAGGGAAATGTTATGAGTGAATTTCGATCTCTTACATAAAAGTGCAGGTTACTTTTACAAATGGTAAAATTTGAAGTAAAATGCATGTACTTACTTAAAGTTTGTTTCGTTGCTAGATCATTAAGTAAATTTTAAATGCACTTGCTAAACTGTATTCTACTTATTTGATTTTTATGAAAACTCATATTGCAACTAAGCACTTTTTTGCAATTGATTTCGTGGCTCCCACATTGCAAAAATAAATTTTTCATAAATTAGTCATTGAAAGTTCAACTCTTTAAGAACAAAATAAGCTCAAGCATGTTTTGCTATGATATTCCAAAAAAAAGTTATGTAACTTTCAAAGAAGTGACTTTTATGTAAACAAATGTATTTTTGCAAAAAGTATTAAGATTTGGCACTAGAAAAAAAAAAAAATCAACTTTCCACTGAAAAACCTATATTTAGTAGGAGTTAGATGTCTCTGGACTTATTATTTGTTAAATTATAAATTTGTCAAAAAACAGCGTTTTTTCGCAGTTTTTTACTTTAAAAAAAACGAAATAATCGATCAAAATATTTTTTGGGCTTATTTGGTAGATATTTTTAATACCTACAACTTGTTCCATTAAGGTATTATCATATAATTATAATTTTTATTATTATTTTATAATTATAATAATTATTAGGAAAAATGATACAAATAAAATCAGTCCTAAACTTGATCTTCCGTATCCGTACTTCATTGGGAAATTGAACAAACGCACACCCTTTTTCAGTTGTTTAAATCTGGGTACAGCAGTTGTACATACTGAGAGGCAACCAATAACGATGACAAAAAAACTTTGGCATTTTTTGCGCAAATACCCCCCCCCCCCGCCCCCGCCCCCCCCCGCCCCTCCCCCCCCCCCCGCCCCGCCCCCCCACCCCGACCCCCTGGAAAATCTGTACTGATCATCCTCAGAATTTGACATTGCAAAGTTTAATAAGCTATTTAAAAACTTGGAACATTTTGAATGAAATGATTGTATACAAAAATTCATAAAGACTCTTTTTCATCAATTAACTAGATAATTTTGGTATATAAATAATGTATGAAACGGGAGTCACTAAAGTATTGAATTATACGTTACAACATAAATCTTTTTTGACTGCCGCTTTTATCCATTATTTTTACAACAAAATTATTTTTTTTTCTCGTTTATTGAAAAAGCCTATCGATATGCATTTTTTTATAACTATTCTATTTTAATTTTCAAGTTAAAATCTTTAAGCATGTGGAGTACAAAGACGTCGAACTATTTACGCGAGTGCAGCTTGACTATGCTTAGCAACGAACTGTACTACGAAACAATTTGTCTTAATATTAATTAAATTTAGTTTTGACATTATTTTTTAATCAAGCGCAATGATAATAGAACTAAGCTATAAAATATAAGGGTAAACGAACATTGTTTAAGGTAATGCATATAAACTTAGAGCTGCTCTAGCTCGAGCAGACGAAGGTGACGGTGGGTGCTTGCGTTTCTTACATTTCCTGTCTGGATGCACTCGTGGCGCTTGCATTATTCGAATACTGTCATTTTTTAAAATTCTAAGTCATAGGAAAAACTTTGTTTCTGTGCAATATTTTGACACCATATTACATTGCCATTGATGCTAAGTATTTCACTCAGCATAAAAAATATCAGCTAGCCAACAAGTAGGGTAATTACCGATCGCAAGATTCTGCCGAACCAACGACCGACACGATAAAAGACAGAGTGAGTTAAATAAAAGCCTGTGAAAAAGCGTACGTCAGTTATAATAGATACTAATTGCACGAATAATTCACTAATCAGCTATCACTAACAATTTTACTTCACCATGAACAATATAAACTGGTTTTTTTTTTTCATATCAGCCACTTTTCACATCCTCTATTGCTAAGTTTAAGTCCAAATGTTGCCTATGAACATTTATCTATTCCAAATTGTGCCGTTTAACTTATTACGTACTTTTACTTGTATTCATACGTTTTAAAGACTCTAGTTTTTATTAACAATTACCTACAAACTCAAGCCAATGTATACAAATTTGGTTTAATCAAATCAAAAACTCTCATTCATTTGTTTAAGTAATTTTTTCTACTCTTACACACTAATTCTCCACAAAAATTAAGATTAAATATTTGTACTTATTAAAAGTATCCGGATATACCCTCCTTCACCTTAGTTACTGTGGCGCTTGATTTCGGACAGTGGTATGCTGTAGGGTTTTATTAATTAATAAACGTCATTAGTGGATGAGAGTAAACGAGCGAGAGGGAGAAAAAGGTACTTAGAAACTCTGAAAATTTGGTTTGCCTCCTCCAGTCGGCAAACCAGTCGTTCTTCTCTTCAGAGTTTTTCCCTTAAGCCACGAAATATATCCTACTTCGTGGCTCATCCATGTATTTATTTTTTATATTTTCGCCCAATTTTATCCTTTTTTCCGTCGAGTTAATTCAATTGAGTTACAGTGTAAAGTAGTTTGCCCGGAGAGAGATTTGGGATTTGTGGCAGTGGAATTCGTTAAGTAAATGGGTCAATTTAAATATAATGTTTGTGTCCTATTTTTTTTGTATTTCCTTTTTCGTCGCGTTAGTATGTGGATTATTTTATTACGTTTTATTGCGTCTACCGCTTATTATGTGATTAACCGATCAGTTGGCTCAGCTACGGAACGCAGCAGCGTTGTGGCGCAGACAACAGGGTAGCAAAACTTTACTTGCTACAAAACAGTGCAATTAAATCGATTGTGAGGAACGTAATTAAAATAGCTGACAAAGTATCTATAAGAATTTTATTTCTTTCAAATAATCACTTTTTGTATTTACTTGTATTGGCGAGGCAATAGAAAAAATGTATGTCAAAATCCACACAGTAACCCACTTAGGGGGGATCAAAATTTAAAAAGATGATTTCGTGGATCACACTTTCCAAGAGAAATAAAATGTGTTTCATCAGAGCTTATTCTTGCAGTCTTTACAAATTACACGAGAAATTTTCCGTGGGGCACCCATTATGTGGAAGAAAAACAGCAATGAGACCGCAGCAGCCCCAATATCAAATTATTGGACTATTTTAATTCAAACTTATTTCCTGATTATGTTACAGTATTTGTTCAGAAAGTAATCTAAAGTGCGTTAATATACCTTCAATTCACGCCCTGGTTTAGTCAAAAATGTTGGAATTGGCTGCAGTTACAAGCAATTTTTTTAAGATAGTTTTAAGCTTACTGTAAAAAGGCTACAATTTTGATCAAGTTCTTTCTAAGTTTCTTATTGAAAATTCAATTTATTCCAATTAAACTCTTTGTTATGGTTGGTTTAACGAGGAAAATGTGGAGTCCCATAAAAGGTCGATCATCAAATATATAATTGCATTATTATAATTTCGAGATCATATACTACATAAGTACGAGGTGTGTCCGAAAAGTATCCGACCTGCGTTCATACGAGGTGTGTCCGAAAAGTATCCGACCTGCGTTCATATCTCCGCGTTGGTGCTATTCTTCGGCATCCGGGTCGTGGCATCCTTCGAAGTAGT
>JAPYYV010000199.1:0-40428 GCA_030522625.1 Copidosoma aretas
GCAACCCTGTCAGGTTCATATTATATTTATTCTTCAAGTATGTGGCATAGCGTTAAGCTCATTTCAACTGACTAGATCTTCAAGTATTCATATTCTTCACTGCATGAATTAGTAGTTAACATTAATACTCGACATCAATGTAGACTGCTCGATTTCAGCTGCCAATATGTATTACACAAGTAGGATCAAAGATTTAAGATTTCATGATTTAGTTGACTTTTTTTACGAATGACTAAATGTATATTTACAATATTTAATAAGTTATCCAATCAAGAATTGTACAGTAATTCATGAAAATATATTTTGAATAAGTGCTTAGCAAGAACTCGATACATGTAATTTTTCAAAAATCGAGACACAAATTTTTCTTGTTTTATTTCGTTTTCTCCATTATTAAATAAAAATATTTTTTTCGTTGTCAGATCTCTTAAATTATTTTATTCACATGTTTAATTCAAAATCAGAAGATTTTTGGAAAATTCGACCGCTATATTAGATCCTCCGTCCTAACCTACAAAAGAAATGTTTGACTTTGCATTGTTGTGATGAAATAATATATAGTTTATCGAGTATAAAATATACAATTTGAATTCAGCATGACAAGATAAAAATAATCTCTAAGTATATTATTGGAATTCCATTTTTGAGGTTATGTAAACACACTGCAGATTTCCAAAAAAATTATTAATAAGTGTTGTTTTACACCAAATTGACCTCAACTATTTTTTGACATGTCTGTATAAACAAATAATCAACTTAAGATGACCATATTCATTGGTTTATGAAAAAATTAAAGAAACTGCCTTGTTTGTTAAGTTAGGCTATTTTTTCAGAATTTTGGCTATAATTTTTCTGGACCCGCTATCCAATCACCTAGAAATTAAAAAAAAAAAAAACATTTCCTTATCTATTTTCTATCTGGAGATATTTGATGACGAATACACCTACCTTTATTTTCATCGTTTTAGTACATAGTGAGGTTCTATTTTAGCATTAAAAAATTTAATGATCTATTTTCTTATTATTTATATACACTATAACAATGATAATACTTGTTGAATACACCTTTATGAACAAATAAATAGCTCAAAACCACAGGTTTCATTGATTTTCTTAAAAATTCACGAAAACTTATTTTTTTTTTTAAGTTTGGTTTTCATTTTTAAACTTTGGCAATAGTTTTCTTGAATTTGTGATCCAATTACCTACAAATTAAAAAAAAAACGCCTTTTTATCTCGTTTCTATCTGGAGATATTTGATTTCGAACAAAGTTACCTCTGACTATATATTATTTAAAATATATAGATATACATATGTATATATATATATGTGTGTGTGTGTGTGTGTGTGTGTTGTACGTGTATGTGTGTGTGTTCTATCAGTTGTATCTTAGAAACCCGTCGACAGATTTCACTGATTTTGGACTAAATATTTTCGTTTTTGATTCTTCTAGCTGCTTTTTTGATTAGCACAGTTATGTAGAGCAAGAAAAAAGCTTTATTTTTAATTTTCAATCGTCTTGATAACCTACATAAGTTCTTTTTTATTCAAGAAATAATAGATTTTTTATCAAAATTTGTTAAATCTGATTATTCTCAGAACAGATTTTAGTAATAAAGAGCATTTATTATTTGGTCTCTTTTATCTTTAGTAACTAGTGAAGGAGGATACAGTTTTTACTCTATCAAGCTTCCCTAAACGACCTTTTAATTTACGAAATACAATTTTTTTCCCTTATTAAGGTCTCAAATTCCCAGTTAAAATTCACTAGTAACTGTATCTTATATATTACATTGAAAACTTGAAATCTACATGGTAAAAAAATTCATTTTTACTATTATTATTATTGCTGCTTGAAACAAATTCGAGTTTAATACTTTATTAGAGTTTTAATAACATTTTTTTATTTTCAAAAAACTATTTTTTATTATTATTATGGTATAAACTTCTCACTTTAAGTTTAAAAATAATTGCATTTTATAGAGTGAAAAAAAAACATCATCTCACAATACAAACTATCTTAATAGGTTATGTCGTTATTCTGTGATTGTTGCAAAAATAGACTATCTTTAATTTTGTATGATCTTTTGTATTTCAAGAATTCTTGGATTGACTTAAAAATCATTGGTACAAACATATTTTTTTAATACAGTGTCTCTTCAAAAAATTCTCGTGGCGTATCGTAATGAATTCGTCATAACGATTTTCGATTTAAAAAAAGTAATTGTTATACAGTCAATGTTTTCTCAGGAACCTATTTAATTATGTTATATGATTAAACTAGAGAAATTGCTTTTTTTTGGCCTTTCAGAAAGTCGTATTGCAAAAAGTCGTGTCATTAAAGCGGAAAATGTTGAATTTGATTTAGAATTAAATGTTTTTTTTTTCAGGGCTACCCTGATTTTCGTGAATAAATAGAGTGACTGCAATTGATAATAAATTTTTTCGTCTTGATTTAAAAACTTTTTCATCTTAAAGTAGTCATCTGTTTTGAAGTCACCTGTGTAAGCTTTCTCCATCAAAAAAAAATTACGAAAATAAAAAAATATTAATGAAGTATACGTTAAATTGTAGTATCAAACGAAAAAAATTTTGAGATTAGTATATTAGGATGCTTTGTACCAATAAATTAACAGCGGTTCTGTGTCACGGAGTCGTTTGCTTACAGAGGATCGTCTGCAGTGACTGCAAACAAATTTTCAGGATCTAATGTTTGTCATCATGCATAATTTTACTGTTTAGTAAGGTTATGAGCTAATTAATCTATTTAAATTAAAAAACTTAAGACTTTAAATATTGAGCCATCAGATAGTGGATTTAGATGACAGTATTTAAAATCTAAGAAAAATAAAGTATATCTAAAATCAACAAGTTTCTATGTCCAAAATAATGCGCTAATATTTGAAACATCCATTGAGTGAAATTTAGATATAGCCATAAACTATAATCATCAGTATTATTTTGAGTTTGTATGTTCTGAACAGGGCATTTAAAAAAAAATCAATAAAATTTTTACTAAAGATCAAAGTATTAAAACAAAAACAGCTAAACTTAATGAATAAAGACACATTTAAATGTTTTGTATAATGAAGTAGACAATGATCAATAACGCTTCAAATTTCCACTGTATAACACTGCGTTATAATTAGTGATTCAAGTAAACTCTCAATTGGACTCGTTACTGGCCCATTATTGGAGTAAATCTTAAATATATCACGATTGCTATTGATGGTTGAACGCTGGACAGGCACATATTAAGCGCATTTATGTACTTTTTATTTACTTGCAGATCGCTAATAAAAATAGTTTTAAATAAAATCTTGACTTTTTTTAAAGCAAAAATTACTTGATCTTCATCAGCTACATTTAGTTTAAACTACAACTATCTTGGTGGATAGTTGATATGCAAAGAAAGACGCAAGCTATAAACATATGTGCATCTAAGACATAGGTTATACAAAACTTAAAGTTTTATATGAAAAAGAGACTGGTCCCAAAACAGTTGCAGCTTTATAGAACACGAGTAGTCCACATTTGATAAAATGCCTAACTTACTTCTGAGAACTATTGTCGTTAAGTTGTAGGAAACAGAGAAATAGAGAGATGTTAACCAACAATTTTCCTTCTTTTAAATAGTTTAGTACATAAACAGTAAGATGTGCTTAATAACAAAGAGACAGCATTGTCCACCTTACCTCTTAGTTATATTTCCTAGTGGACATGATCCAAAGAAATGACTATGATTATATTTATCATCATTATTTTCAATATGATTATTATTATTATTATTATTAGTGTCACCTATCTACTATACAGAAGCTACAAGCATGAACAATACACATATAGAATTTCTTTACGTCAGACGATATATTCTAAGAACTTTTAAGTGAAAAGCAGGATAATGTGACCATTGAGTATGTTCCAATACATGTATAAAACTACTGCTACGCATCATGCAGTAAATTAATTATAAGTTGACTTTCTAATGACACGCTGAACAACTTGCAAATAATTTGACTATAAGTTTACAAAAAGGACAAGCTCTTTATAGATTCTAGTTGACTTGTAAAAGGGATACGAAAAGTAAACAGGGTCGCCTTTGATTTGCTCTCAGACTTCTAATAGCTGAAGCAATAGATTTTGATTGTCGATTGAAGTACTATAAGTGCCGGCTTTTATACCTGTTGCTTCTAACTTCCAAGTTTTACATGGAAACATATTATAGTTTTAGTAATAAAGACAATGATTTTAATTGTAGCATATTGGTGAAATAAACTAGGAACTATACCCAGAGAGTATGTTACTATATATTATGAAGCATTAAAATCTTAAAGGCAAAAATAAAAAATTAGGTTGTATTAGCATAAGTACAAGAAGAAGCGGCAATTCACGATAAAATAATTAAAATACTAAGAATAAAAAAAAAGACATAAAAACTAAATCTTACATTGATAGAATCAATATAATACAGTAGTTTGAAATTACAGGTTCAAACACTAAGACAACGTAGAAAAAGTAATTGACACTGATATAGGATAAGTTAGAGCACAATTGGAACAAATTTTTCTTTGCTCTTGCACTGCTGAGACTTATTAATTGTCATGGAAAATGCGGGTACCAAAGAAAATTGTTTTCGGTAAAGTATAAATGGTGATAAAGAAGAATTTTCTGTATTTAACGTTATTCTGGGTACAAAAACTTTGTCATCCATTTTTTCTCCCCTTATAATTTCTGCTTTAATGCTGTATTTAAGTAGTTTGAAACGGTCCACGTGACAGTGATATCCCACGTTATGACTTATTTTATACATACATTTAAGTTTCCATAATCTATGTTCGATTTTCGACACCTGTAAGGAGACAAATTGTAAATCTTTGACAGCCAGTAGATCGAATATTACCGCAGAAGGTATAGACAACCAATCAACACATACATGGCCATGAGATGAGTTGTATGACGTTAGGTAAGTGAACTCGGTGCGTACGAATAGGTAAATATACCGTTTTGCATGTAAATAACTGCGGTGTCAGCGGCAATTATCTACGAGCTGGAAACAAAAGGACTGAAAAGACGAAGATTCAAGCAGTCTACCACACAGTCTAGATCCGATCTCATCTTTTGGAGAGACTTTTCCAGGAAGACATAAGGACAATCAATTTAAGGTACTATACCTACAGCGTTCCAAGCAATTAGAGCCGAGTAGACAGTCATCGAACCAATGTACATCGGAAAAGATTTCGAGAAAAGAGGCAGCGCAGCGATCAGGCCCTGTAGGCTCACCGTTCAGTCGTTTGACGTCCCGGAGAGTGAGAGAGAGAAAGAGAGAGAGAGAGAGAAAGAGTAGACATAATATACTGACCTGGTTATTACGTGGAAATTTCGGTATTTCATACCCCCCGAGTAATTGAGTATCTCTTAGGTGGAGAGAACATGGTGAACAAAGGAAAAGGCCCTAATGAGTGACACTTGCAGTGCTTGTGACCGTTGAATTCTTTGTCTCCACGACCTATTAATTCGTCTAAAAAATTTAATTGACACACGTACATCAATTAAAAAGTTCAGGTTGCTTGGTTCTTTTATATGATCGGCACTACTATCAGATGAAATCTATACATCATTTTGATAAAGCATCTAACGGAAAGACAAAAAGCTAAATTTACATTATTATTTCCTTAAGGAACACGATAAGTGGTGCATGAAGAAAATATTTCGTGTAAATATTTAGGATAATTTTTTTTTATAATTAACTGAACGTAAATCTAAAGTTTAGTTATAACAATTAATGAGTTTCGTTCCCTAACAGCACGAAATATTTGTCAATGTTTTATAAATGTTTTCAAAATATATGATTTATGTTTCAAAAAAATATTTTATTTCAGTGCATTGCAACATATTTTCAACAAATTTGATTTATCTTTCAATGAAAAATTGTATTTCGATTTATTACAAAATATTTTTCAAATATTTTATTTAACTTTCAAGAAAAACTTTTATTTTAACGTACTGTAGAATATTTTCTGAATATAATAATACAGTTAAATATATTTGATTCTAATGCATTTTTAAATGTTTCGGAAATAAGTTATTTATCTTATTTGAAAATATGGTATCTTAATTTATTATAGTATTTTTTTTAAATATAAAATTTTTTCCTAATGTTGGAAGGATTTAAGAAAATGTTTTTTAGAAATATTTAAAAAATATATCATGAATGTTACGCACAAATATTTTGTTTTATTACTGAGAAATATTTCGAAATAGTCACTTTTTAATGTTTTATGAGCATGCGTAAAATATTTCGGTAAGATTTTTAGAAGTGGTTTTAATATATTCATAAATTATTATTCGAAAACGTTAGAATTTTTCTCAAACATCTTTTTTTCTTAAACATATCAAAGAATTATAAATAAAATATAAGACTAATTAAATTAATTAAAAAATTATGGAAAATAAATTATTTTATACAATTCATAAGTAAAAAATATTTACAAAAAATTGATAAAATGTTTCTGTGCTTTTAAGGTTACATATGATGTAGTAAGAAATGATATCCCGTTATTTTTAATGCCTTATCCCTACAGGTAATATTTGGGTTCCGTTAATTCTAATTTAAATTATTTTATATTGGATTGAATCGTCTGAGGTAAAAGAGATGTTGACGTGATATTCAGATGTACACATAAATTTATTAAAATTTGTTATTATAAAAGAAGTAGAGAATTTGAACATTGCTTTATATTTGGTTTACACAGTAGATTAATTAATAAGAAATTAGATAGTAATAATCACTGTATCTATTGCAGGGAATTTCTGAATTATTCGACAAGCAAACTATACATTATAAAAAGAAATATCAAAAAATTTAAACAGAAGAATTCGTGACGGAACGAGCATTCTTGCTCTATTGCTTATGGGCATCAAATCTGGCCCACTAACATGCAGTAAAGTTATTAACTATGTGTTAGGTTTTTAACTTATAAGGCTCGCCAAAGATTAATTTTGTCTAGCGTTGACATTTGCGATTTAACAGACAAAGAAAAACTCTGCAAGTTTATTGATACGATGTCTTGTACTATTACATAAACCATATGATATTCATAGATTTCTTATTAACATGACGATTGCTCCAATTTTTAACTTAGTTCGTGATGTGGAAGATCTTCATATATGTTATTTAAGATTCTTGCTGGAAAAATTTAAATTTATATTATTATCTGTTTGATTTATACCTTTGGGAATAGCATAATGTATATTGTAATATCTTACAGAATTACCAGGCCATTTAAATAAAATTTTATGATTTAAAAATAAAGTATACTCATTAAGAGTTGTTAAATAAACACTCTTGATAGAATAATTACTATTATTATAAAATTTCAAACACACATTATCCGCTAACCAACTCTTAAGTATTTAAAATGTTCTGATTCTTCCTTCCCCAATATTCAATAGTAATGATGAAAAATCATAATTTTTATAACGTATGTTTGTTGCTGTTATTATTGATATTATTGCTGTTCTGTAACAGTTTTTAATAACATGGAGAATTTTTTTTAATTCACCACCTAAAATTATTATCTTTCCCCCGAATAATAATTTATTGTCACATAAATCTTGTGAAGTTCTCTCTACCATTTTATAAGGCTATTTTTGGGAATCATAGACGCTTAACCCTAAATACTTATATGTACGACGTAATTTTATTTTATCAGATTCTTTACCCCAAACAGAAATTTCAATACTTTTTAAATCTAAAGGTAATCTAAACGTTCGATGACTTGTCATTCCTTTTAGTGGTAATATTAAAGTTATACCTGTCTAAGCCGTGGATAGGACATTCTTTTAAAATTAAAATGATCTAGTAAAATATTGTCTTGTATAAATATGATTCACTAGAACTTCCTTATCCACCAAGAAAATATATTATGTTTTTTTTTTTTTTTTAATATTTTCTTTTTATCTTTATTTAATGTCGTAACCATTAAGTTAAATTCTTTTTAATGAAGTTTGATAGTTTTTTTATTTATTTCAGAATTTTTTTTCAAAATCAGTACTTTTTGGTTTTGGTAAACCAACATCTTTACAAGACATGTCATAAAGCTTTAAAATTTGATTTATAATCTTTAGTTCTCAATTTCTGTATAATCTAAAAAAATTCTGTAGGGTCAATTGAAGATACATAAGCAGAATTTTTCGAAAAGAAATAATAATACTACCTTTTTTTTTGTGGAGGCTGCACACCTGCAGTTAAAAGATTTTGGAAATGATCAGAGCGAATAAATCTTGGATAACAGTCCTTTTTTAAAAGCATTGTGTACACGTGCTCAGCAGCAGAATCAAATATAAACCTATTTGGCCTCTTCAATGCTTGGTGAACTTTTTCTTTTGCTTTACTATCAATATTGATCTCACTAGGAGCTCCAGCCACCAAAAATTCCCTGTTTCAGAACAAGATCATCAATAAATAAAATGAAACATCTTTTTACTGTCTTAATTATACGTACTTAAAGATTTCTTCAACTTTATCAAATAATTTTGACTGAGAACTATATTTTAAATGCTTAACAGCCAACCAAAATCTTATATTCTCAAGGCAGTACTCTTTTTTTAAATAATTTGTAAACTCCTGTAAGCCTAAAAATTAGAAATGCTAACATTACTTGAGAGAATTTCTATATATTTCTACTACGTAAAGTATATATTGTACATGGTTCCACAAACCTGATGGGTCAGACATTAACTCTTCCATAGATATTTTCCATCTTTTGACACGTTTTTCAGTAGGAACTTCAACTCTATAGAAATAGACGGTATTGTGTAAGTAAAATGCATGAAAATTTTTATGCAAAATAAACTTTTGTACTAACAATGGGCTGTTTAGTTGCCAAAATGTCGCATCTTCTGTGATCCATGGATTTGACGGTTGAGGCTGCGTAAGCAAAGGATCATGATCTACGTATACTTTGTAGTAAGAAATAAGATTTTCAACAGCAACTGAAAACTTTACTCTTGTGCGTATCATGCTATTGCGCAGAAGTTCTACCTATGGACCAAAAATAAGTACCATTAATAAAGTATAGAAAATCTAGTTATTCTTTTATTCGTTTACGTATTGATTTGATTTAGTTTAATAATTATGCATTCAGCGATTAGGATATCTGCATATATAGGAACCATATAATAGCTATTCATACAATTATGGCTGTTAAGTAAAGAATGTCCGATATCGCATGTGTATTGTTAGCCAAGGCGAAGCCGAGGGTTACATAAATGTTATCTGTGCAGATGTTCTTTAGGGGTACCTGATACATTCAGATGAAAGCGAAATGAAAATTGACTGACACCGAATAGTGGCGCCAAAAGGGGTTGTCGATAGTTGTAAAGATTGTTTTAAAAAACGTGCAGGAAACACGAGTCATAGCGCAACGTTTTCTAATTAATCACTTATTCGCATCTTTCTATTGAATATAAAGGTTTAGAATATTGTATATAAACCCTTGAGACATTATATAATATGACAGAATATAAATATTATGACTTTTGAAAATCTCACACACACATATTTAAATTCAAGTTAAGTATCTTGTTATAATTTAGATTAGATATTTCCCCGAATTAACAATAGAATTTCGCAATTCTGAATGAAGGTTGTTGACAACTTAACGCTTAAGGAGAAAATTGTGTTGTTAAACACAAATATTACTCCATTTGGATTGAGAAATTCTTTTTATATCCATAACTATTGAGTCTGACGCTTGTAATACCTAAATAATAAAAACTGACGTGCAAGGAATCGTTTGATCCAATAGATGTTTTACTGCACATGCATTTGTATGGTATTTTGACGTACTTAAAATAATGACTTAATACATGGTGGGCATACATTTTATAAATATTATATTTTTTAATGCTTGTGATAATATACAATAAGTAAATTATCGAAAAACAGAAATAGTTACAATTTTTTTTCAGAATATTTATTTTAATGTAATTTATGAGTTTGATTGATAACACTGTTTTATTGTTTGTGAATGCAACCTTTCTATTTACACACTTCTCTTTAATTTGCTTTCTTGTCTGTATGTGGGTATGTATTCATGTATGTATATATGTATGTATGTATTTATTCATGTAGTAAATATGTATGTATGTATGTGTGTATATGTGTATATATTTATGTCTGTATGCATGTATGTATTAGCGGTGTGCGACACGTGGGTCAAGTCGAAACGAGATCGTCTCGATCAGAAAATTGTTAGTGGAGACGAGATGAGACGAGATTAATGTCATCTCGAGTAAAGTCGAGACACCCGGGATTTCTCGGTTATCTTGGGGTAAATATGGAGAAACCCGAGAATTCTCGGCGATCTCGGGTAAATTTCGAGACAGCCGAGATATTTAGGTAAAAGAAAAATCATAATATGAAAAATAATAGCAAAATAGACGAAATTTTTCGTCTGAACTATATGACGACTTGAATATGAGGATCTTTCATATTTTTATTGTTACGGGGTGTACACGCAGGGGAATGGAGAAAAATAGATGAACAGCACGAATGCCGACGTACTGCTGCTACGATCCTCGATCGGGCCTGTGCCGCCCAAAAATCCTCGGTGTCACGCCTCGTGAATTATGCAGGCCACTGCGGACCTGTTTTTCCTACCTGCAGCTAACGTGGACACCCAGTGCAGCGCGGACTTGGCTCTCCAGGCACGCGTGTTCCAGATGCACGTCACAGCAATATAGGCTCCGAACGGAGCACCATCTACAGGTATAGGACAGAAAGGCTAGGCGTCACATACACATATTCACATGTAAGACAACAACTCGTATTACTATTAACTTACAAACGGAATATACTGTATCAAATCTAAAATAGTACAAACTGGATAATGTGTGTGTGTGTGTGTGTGTGTGTGTGTGTGTGTGTGAGTGTGTGAGTGTGTGTGTGTGTGAGTGTACACGTATAAACGCGATCAGATTAAAAATGAAACAATAATCAACGAGGGAGCAAATAAGCGTACACGTTCACCATAGAAACAAGATAGTGCACAATTAATCGAAGCCTCGAGGTCATAAATACCTTGAACTTGAAATAGAGGATAACGCTATTTCCTTCACTAGCAGACCAGCGCGAGCTGACACGCACGCATCTATATCAGGGCCGCTACCCTGATTACAATAGAAGCCAACGTACGTATAATGACTTGACATTTTGCACTTTCTCCTGGAGACATTCCTTTTGGCACTTACTCCGGGCTGCTACGGGAACCCGCGTGCTTGCTTGGTGCAACTGTTTTAGGCGTTTGCTCCGGGACACTTAGGGAGCTCATGCGTCTGCTAGATGCGTCGGTTTCGGAGACGCTCCCTTATGAGGCATGGTGGTCTTGGCCTTGTAACTGGCAGGCGTCCCTGCCAGCCAGCTAATTTTCCAAGACAACCGGAGCGTATTGTCGATAACTGGTCTGGGTCGTCGGGATCGTTCGTTGTTCCACAGCACAACCAGTTTTTCCTCATGCATCGTACGCAACCTCCGGTACCGCTCATCTAACCCTAAAATCACACGCACGTCGTTCTCACACACGTAGTATCCACTCGCATGCACGGGTTAGTCTCTCCGTGCACCGGAGTACCAAGTCACGGCTGCTGAGTCTACCCTGATAGAGTTACCCTAGCACCTCGAAGGGCGTGGTCACGGTTACGAGGCGCCGACTCTCATCGCTACCCAAGCTCGATTTCCACGCCTTGGTCGCACACCGTCTCTTCTCCTCCCACTCTTGGGCACTTCTGTCTCCCCGCTAGCGGATATCTTATACGAATCATTTGCGGCGGCGAGCGTATAACGGCCACACCGTTACAGTATTAGAAGAAAAACATTTTTGCTTACTCTATCTTATAATATGCTAACGGCATCTGCAGATGTTTAGCGAAACAGTGTTTTCAATGGCAGGAAGCTATATTAAGGGGAGAAAGAAGGTAATCATAATAACTGCACTATGTACTAATTTTAGTAACAACTGCTTTCGATAGACGTTAAAAATCAATCATTCGGGCAGCGTCTAGCTGACAAGGTGCTGTCCGTTCATGCGATTTTAACGCTGTGTTAGTTAAGCGGACCAGCATGGCCATTCAGATCACAGTTCTACACAGGAGCCAATCGCGATTGTTGTTAATGCGAGACATCAATTTTAATGCACTCTTCATTCGCACGCGCACACACAAACCTCATGCACCGAGCAATCATGTATGCATACGTATATTTCTAATAATAGCAAGGTTCCATTGGTATCCATTCGCTTTTATTTTTCGCAAAATGAAATCAAAATTGTTATCAAATAAGCCGAGAAATCTTGGCTATTTTGATCTTAGCCCTCGAGAAACCCCAGATTTTCCAGCTGTCTCGGGCTTAGCCCTCGAGAAACTCGAGATTTTTTTTTATCATTTGAGATGAGAAATCCCGGGTCGAGATATTTTACTTCTCAAGACAAGACGAGAAATCTCGCGAGATTTTTTTGTCTTACATACCCATGGTATGTATGAATGCATGTATGTATGTATGAATGAATGCATGTATGTCGAGAATCAAATCTTGCTATTGAGTTCTTGACAACTTTCCGACACCTTATCAAGCTGGAATTTTGCCCAAACCCTAGAATCTGATGGCAGTGCAATATGGTATAGACAATTTTGTAATAAATCTTATATGGCTGACACCACAAAATGGCAGACTGTTTTCATGTTTTTAACCCTATCAATATGGGTATTAAATAAGAGAACATGCCAAGTTAGATACAGTAAGTTGTAAAAAGTTATTTTAAATACAATATGGCACCAGTGCAAATTGTTGGATAACCTTTCACTTCACAACTCCTCCGACATGGGCGTCAAACTATAAGGCTTGATAAGTACAATACAATAAATTATATAATTTTTTTAATCCAATATGGCAGCTGACACGAAATGGTGAGCTTACTTATTCCTTACAACCTTCTCCAGATGGATATTAAAAAAAATACGTAACGAAGAGCAATACGATGAGCAAAGTAACGTTATCTAGAATCCAATATGGTAGCCGTCACCAAACAACTAATAGCTTTTTTCTGTAATACCTACCACCACATTATTGCTATCAAATACAAGAGTATGACTAGTAGAATATTATAAACTGTAACACATCACTAACAATCGAAAATGCGGTGACTGCTAAATGGCAGACCACAATTTCCATTTTACCCAAGCCGACATAAGTGCCAAATGAGCGGGTATGACTAGTAAAATACAACAAGTTCTATGATTATAACAAAATTTAATAAAAGAGTCAAAGAATTAGTGGAAAGTACCCATTTTATTATAAGATATTTAGAACAAAAAAATAAAAAATAAGAAAAAAAATTTTGTAAACTCACTTTTCTGAAAATAAACCAAAAAAATGCATTAAAAAGAAGAGAAACATTTGTATTGTACATGTAACATGGAAAAATTTAATTAGGGAGAACAATAATTATGGTACAATTTCATGATAAAAAATTGCAATGAAAAGTGTGGGTGCTGAAGTAAAATTATTCGACAAATATTAAATACTACACATCGAAAAATTGATCTAGATTTAAATAGATACTAAATATGTTACAATACTTACAACTTAATGTATATAAGATATAATGCATGTGATAGCGGTTTGATAAATATCATAATACACATAGACAAAACTTTTTACATAGTAAGCAGCGAGTAAATGAACTGCACTGTTCTGTATGAACTGCAGTGCACTCGACTGCTATTGGGTTGAATTTGTGGAGGGACGGCCTCTGTAAAAAAAAGACAGAGTAGTGCTGTACTACAGACAGCACCTGCATCATTAGCAAAATAGTGGTGATAATACAAGTATACGCATGAGTATATACTGTTTACTTACATGCTGTGACTGTCAACAAAAATATGACGACATACTACTGCATAATTGCATATGTATGTGCGTGAGGTATGCAGCTGGTAAGTATATATATGTATATATATGTGTATATATATATATATACATATATTGTTCATGTACTATCAACGTTATGACTGCACTTTATCCTTGACCACAACCTGCAATTAACGTCACCCATATAGAGTACATACGCACACGTATAAGCATTAGAAGTAAGAGATAGCGATAGGGATAGAAAATGTAGTAGACAGTATAAGATTGTGCACTACATCCCTGTAGCTATAGGTGAACAATAATTTGAAAGTTTAGTGTAAATTTAAATATGCTAAAAGCATGCAACTGTTCAAACTTAAAAACCCTGTACCATAGAAAGAGAAACTTAAAAAAAAACTCGACTTAATGAGCTAATTTATACCAAATAGCTTATACCAGATGATCCACAGCACTGTCACGTTTAAGTTGATAACTTAAAACAAATAAACCGATACCTAACGACCCAGAGCACTTACTATTCATACATTTTAATTATTAGTAGTATTTTTGATGACAAAATAACTAATACTTAAAAACGTTAGGTCCTGCATTTTCTTACGATTTAGTTAACAATAACATAATTAAAAATGTAATGTTTGATATCCAATGATCCACATCATTAGATTTTATTCCGTGTCAGACAAAATCTGAAGTATTATTAACAATAAAAACTGATACTTAACAACCAGAAAGCGACAACTTAATGATATCAATTACATTTTCTAATGTTTTTCTTATGTTTCTTATTTTTTAATTATTTTTCAACGTTCAATAAAACCCATCGAGTGATTTTGTTTTGTTTTGTTTTTTTGAGCAAAGTTTTATCTTTACTACCATATTTATAAGTAGACGGAAATTTTTTTTCGTTTGATTATACTATTAATAATGCATGCAATGGATTTACTATATTTCGTATGTAAGAAACATTACACAAATTCGAGACAAATTCTTTTGATTTCAAGCCGACGCACAGTGGGAAAGAAATGACTTTTTTCGGAGTTAAATCGGTCTACATCGCAAATCCTGACCGCTTCAACGTAGGACTGCAAGTTTTTCGATGTAATTCCGACATTACCTCAAATAAATTGTTCAACTCCAGAAAACCGCAAAATCGTATTTTTTTAAATAGGAAAAAAATATTATTATGATTTTAGCTCATAAATATTTTTAAAAACATTGCATTTATAGAAAAAAATTTGTCAACTACTGTATGTGGTAGCATAACCTCAAAGAAATGAGAGTTTTGGTAAACACTGACTATTTTTGGAAAAAAATCTGCCTATATTACAAATCTTAGCCGATTTTCCTTATTTTTTTTTCTAATTCTCGTCAATTAATAGGCTTTACCTTATTACTGAAAATTTCTCGATTTAAATATGACATAACCTTATAAAAATTGTTAAACTTCAGTTTCCCAAGAAATTGTGTTTTTAAAGTTAGGAAAGAAATGTTTTCATGATTGTAACTCATAAATATTTTGTCAATTATTATGCGATTATCAAAAAAAATTATAAACAACTGTATGTGGAAAAACTGACTGTTTTTGGAAACAAATCTGCCTAAATCGCAAATCGTAACCGATTTTCATAATTTCTTTTTTTTTTAAATACTCGTCAATTCATAGGCTTTACCTTATGACTGCAAATTTTCCGATTTACGTCTGACATAACTTCAAAAAAATTGTTAAACTCCAGAAAAACGAGAAATTGTGTTTTAAAATAGAAAATAAATGTTTTCATGATTTCAACTTATAAATATTTTAATGGGCATTATTGCAATGATGAAAAAAAATTGTAAACAACGGTATGTGGTACCATCACCTCAAAGAAATAGGGATTTCAGTGAATAACTGACTGTTTTTGGAAAAAAATCTGCCTACATCGCAAATCGTAACTGATTTTTATGATATCTTTTTCTTTTATTACTCGTCAATTGATAGGCTTTACCTTATAACTGCAATTTTTTCGATTTACGTCCAACATAACCTTAAAAGAATTGTTAAACTTTAAAAAACCAAGAAATTGTGTTTTTGAAGTTAGGAAAGAAATATTTTCATGATTTAAATTCATAAATATTTTGACAATTATCATTGCAATTATGTAAACCGATCTTGTTATTAATATGTGCAAAGAGCGATATTTAATATGTGAAGAGTATCTGAAGGACAGTAGATTTTTTTTTACTATTTTATTATCTCTATGTAGATATTAAATGAGCTATAATGATAAAAAAAAATTCTCATACCTGAATTGTATGTAAGATGCTACAATAAATTTAATTACGTTATTTAAAAAATGATTTTCAAATTCGTATCATATTGATGTTATTGCTGGTTATGTTGACTTCTTTTCATTTAGAATAGTAAAAATACTTTCAGTACTCACGATGACAATATGAAAGAAACTATTGTAAAAACCGCTGATAATTTATTGGCCTAAAGCTTTCTCATTCACATGTTCAGCTTATTTTTTACACACTAACTCATCATTTTTCTTTTTTCTTCAACCATAAATTTTTTTTTCATGGATATATCATTATCTTAACTATTTTCTATCACAAAAAATTCTTCATCAACGATATGTTTCGAAAAAATTAATTTTAAATAATCATTTAATTCAATAATTCTAATTTTGAATATACAATATATCTTATAGCATGGATGTATCAATTTCATTGAATTTCTTATTTTCATAAATAAATTCTTACCATCTGTTAGACCAATGAAGTAGATGGTGCACTAGCGGCGAGACTATTACATGTCTTTTTTAACTGATAAACTAATTTACCTTTAGTCCTTGTGTTAATATTCCGTAAGCACCCCGAAACCATCGTATCCCGCGTAACATATTGTACATAAATCTATATTTCCGAAAAAATCCAGTTTAAAAATAGTTTATACTTAAAATATAAAAATGAGTGAATGCAGCCTGATTTATTTTTCATGAAATATTTTTTTTCCTAAAACAAAGTATCCGGGCATTATTAAAATTAGCCTAAGAAATCCTAAGATATGACTGATTATATATATTGCCTATTTACACCCACACACACCCAGCTACTTAATTTTTTTATATCAACTAAATATGTTTTTTGTGTAAAATTTAATGATTATTTACGATTTTTTTCGTAAAATAGCCTACGATGACAATTATTAGCTAAAAATTAATCTTTTCCGGAAAATCGATTCTAAAAAATAGATACTTAAATTTTTTTTTCAGCGGTAACAGGAATCCAAAAACAAAAACAAGAATTAATTGGTATCCCAAAAAAAAAATTCCGTCATTATTCACATCCACCTAAGACATGCTGAGATATGATTAATTATATACATTCCTTGTTTATACTTACGGAAACCCAGCCACTAAATTTTTTTAATTTAAATCAAACAGTTTTTTGTGTAAAATTCAATGATCTTTTCAAATTAATATCGTAAAATATCCTCAAATAACAATAAATAGCTTTTAAATCCACTTTTCCGTAAAAATAAATTTTAAAAAATCAAAAAAATTAAATTCAAAAAAATGTATACAACATAATCTTAATTTTTTTTAGCGGTGATTAAAATAAAAAAACAGAAGAAATAAGCTCTGTTCGATCAAAATCAGCCAAAGAAATCCTGAGATATGACTAATTATATCCATTCCCTACTCACACTTACGCACACCCAGCTACAAAATTTTTTTAATTTAAGCTGAAAACGTTTTTTTGTGTAAAATTTAATAGTCTTCTAGAAAATTCATCGTAAAATAACATTAAATAACAATGAAAAGCATAAAAATCATTTTTTCCGAAAAAATCAGTTTTGAAAAGTCGATAAAATAGAAAAAAAAAAAAAAAACATACAGCAAAACCCAAATTTCTTCTTTCAGTGGTTATAGGAATTCAAAAACAAAAAAATAGGCGCTGTAGGATAAAAATCGGTTGAGGAAATCCTGAGATATAACTGATTACACACACACACACACATCTACACACACACACACAGACACACACATACACACACGTACATACACGGACGGACGTTTTTGGGAGAGTAATGTACATCTATTCTAACGTCCACAAAACGTATTTATAACATGTTATCTCGCCACGTGATTTGCCATCCATTACAAAGCTTCCTCCGTGAGGAAGCAAAATTTGTAATAAGTGCTGACAAGAATAAATGATCAATGATCACAATACGTAAAAGTAATTAATGTAAGTGTATTCTTTGCGAATGCATATACAGAAATTTTAAAATTTTGTTTATAATCCACTTATATAAGATGTATTCGCAATTAAAGATAAGAATAAAGTGACAACAACATTTAATGTAGAAAAGAATGTACATCAAGTTCGTTTGAGTAACAGTTCAAATACCTTTTAAATTAGTAAAGACGATTTCAATTGTGAACAAATACCTCATAGCTGTTAACAAATCTGTTACCCCAAACTTCTCGCTGTACGCATTAAGATATCCATCAAAATCCAACTAAAAAAGCTAGAACCATAAAAAAGTACTGTGAAATCTTTGCTATCTCTAGCTTCGAGAGACCGCTACAGAAATGTTAAAAGAGTTGTTGTTCAAACGTGCCTCACATAAGTACTTTCATTCATTTTTAAATAGCAGTTTTCTGCAATTTATTGTAAGATTCTTAATCTAAGCATACAATTTACAAAAAAATAGATTTTTCATTCAAAATTAGTATTTGTTAAGATGATGTTACAGTACACTATTGGTTTGGATTTTTTTTTTTCTTTTGTGAAAATAATGGTCAGGAAAAATGTTCATTAAATCTATGAAAATATTTCTTTCCTAATTTAAAAACACAATTTCTCGTTTCTCTGAAGTTTAACAATTTTGTTAAGGTTATGTCGGACGTAGATCGAAAAACTTGCCGGAATTAGGTGAAGCTTATCAATTGACGAGTATTAAAAAAAAGTCATGAAAATCGGCTAATATTTTCGATGTAGGCAGATTTTTTTCCAAACACAGTCATTTTTCTACCAAAATTCTCATTTTTTGAGGTTATGGTACCACAGTCATGCATTGAATTCCATCTATTGACGAGTATTAAAAAAAAAAATCATGAAAATCGGTCAAGATTCGCGATGTAGGCAGATTTTTTTCAAAAAAATAGTCTATTTTTTCCACTATGCGACGTACACAAACAAAATTTTTTATACAAAATAGTAAATCTTGCATCAGCCAATTAGAGAACTTGCCACTTGTCCATACTTACGTTTGCCACAAGTTGAGGGCTCTAAACGTGTAATTATTTGATTTTCGATACGATCTTGTGACCCGACAGATGCCCTAACTTTGAACAGAGCACAAATATTGCGTAGAACAATTTTTTTTTGTTCACCACAAATAGTGTAGTTATGGAACTGCTCATTACGGAACTGATATCTATTCTTTAATGCTCGAATATTTGTTTGGACATGTCGATTTTCTTATTTACCAGCAAAATAGGACTAAAGACTGAACAGCCTTTTAAAGGAACGACTTTACCGATTGAATCATAGAGCAAAATAGAAAACACATAGAGAAACTGTATTTAAAGCGATTATTTAATACTTGAGGTTTTTAAATACTTGGACCTATTTATTTTCTCAGAAAGAACTGTTAAACATTCTAGAAAAATTGTTTACGAGCGGGAAACTTTTTTAGCAAGTAATATACAAATATAACTCGGTCATTTCCTGTGGAAAAATGCCCACGTTTAAAATAATATTGATAATACTGTGTGCTCCTGTTTCTAGAATAAGTGTATGTGTATTAAAAGTTTAGGTAAGATTGAATTATAAAAAAATTTATTAATTAAAGAATGGGATAAATAGAGCATGCTCTAAGTTAAATTCATTTTTAAGATAATAGTATGAAAACATTAAAAAATAATTCAGGGAGGCCAGTAGAGGACGGAGAGAGAGCCAACAAAATCGTGTTGAGGGCGGTGAGGGGGAGGTAGAGGGGCGTTAGGGGAGCAGTGTGCCGTAGGGTGACAAATATTCAAAGTATGAATAACAGAGAAAATAATGGAATTTTCCCTTGTCTTGTGCGTGGTCGGTAACAGAGTTATGAAGAATACCTGGCACACATAACTGTATAATAAAGGTAGATGTATGCGTAATACGATTATACAGACAATGTTACACAAGTGCATAGATACACTGCCGCAATAAAGCTGCCACATATAGAATCTTTACTATGTGCACCGCTGCTATATACTTTCATGCTTAACATAGAATTTTGTGGTCTGATACTGCGAAAGTTTATATACAGTCTGTCACTCACTGTGCTCTTTTAGTTTTATATTTTTCCGTAGTCCCTGATGTCAAGACATGCGATGCTTTACACCAAGCTTTGTACTGTAGCAGTGTAGTTTTTAACAGAGGTGTATCAATAGAAATCTTATAGTTGGACGATACAAGTTGCTGAACAAAGTAACTACTGTAGTAACAGTTGAAACGATGCAGTCTGTTGGTTTAAAGTTTTTTTTAAGTGTGGGTAGGGAGGAGTAAGAAAAATGTAATGAGTGGTCAGCTATATCAATGAGTATAGTACTATACACCACTGGCATACGCTCAAGCAGCTCTATACCTATACCTTCTTATGCATGTCAATCAGTACTTGCTATCGGAGTTTCGTATTTCACAACGCGAGCGTGAAAGTAGAACATAGCGTAAGAAGCCTTTCTTTAATGCAAATACTGTGACAACCAATACAATATTTTTATGTACACACATTGCTATTCGCCTTTGCTGTTGGCACTACAGCTACTAAAACCACAGCTTTAGCGCAGATATGCCTCGAGTCCTTGGACGCTGTGCCACTGCTGTCTAACTCATCTTACCATCCTCTTTTGCCCGCCATTAATCTCAAGATTGTGCCAGCTAGACCTTCAGATACTAACATAGCCACTTTGTCACGGAACTGGCTGTTAATAAGTTTAAAAGTGTCCATGTACCCTTAGCACATCTCGTTTGCTAATTTATTTTTCTAATTTCTATCTTCTTCGTTTATTATATCAGGGTAAACATATCTGTTACAATTTGTATCGCTATCGAATACCACAGAACTCATGCTTTTATGATAGATAGTGTATATTATGCTGATCATAACCATGCGTCGTTAAAACATTCATAAAAAATGACATACAATCAGTGTTGTGTTTAAAGATTCAGACATTGAATATGATTAAAATTTTTCTTATCGTAAGAAGTTTTTTGGAGAAATATCTAAGAATCCTTGAGAGTAGTCTAGGTTTGACGTTCTCAGCACTGTTAATTTGGAGACTAGTAAGCGGGCCATTGATCTTGGATGTCACATGTAATATTTATCAGGAGGCCTTTTCTCGTCAGGCACCATCACACCTGATGCACACAAGATGTTCTATTTTTTCTTACGGACTAGGGGAAAACTTCTGCAATTGCAATTTTACATTTTGCTTTCTTCCCTGTGTTACCTATGACATCAGAATTAAAACTATCATCGTGTATTTTCTTAGCAGATTAAAGATTTTAAATTGTCTTATTAAACGACATGCTTGACATGAGTATTTCACTGTTACTAAATTAAAGTTTTAATTGATTATCAATGTTGACCATGTACAAATAGTATGTATACCTTTCGATCGTCGTTAAACTCTTGACGGTAGTGTGTAAAGCAATGGAGTAAACACTATGTATTATATAGTCTTCTGGTACATACGTCTAAAGAAAGTACTGTGATACTAGCACGGCAGTGACGTTTTTATACTGGATAAAGTGAAGATTGGCAGATATTACTAGTCTACGTATTATTCAATGAATTAATTTGCACCTATTATTAAAAGATTTTTAAATCAAGTGATTCAGGAGAGTGTCTTTTTTTGTCGAATAAAATATTAAAGAATAAATTTATGTAACTAAAAACCACATAGTAACAATTTCAAGGGTAAAAAGATAAAATTCACATTACAGACACATTCTTGTAGCAAAATGCTAGCATCGCCAATGTGGTTAATAATGTCTAGCATCTCTTGTCGTCTACTAAGAGGAGAAGAAAAAATAGACCTGAAAATGGAGTTTATCTCCGAGCTCCATATTTATGGTGGTAAGACATCTTTTTACCCTCTAATATTGTGTCAGCATCATCATATTTAAGACAAATAATCAAACTGACAGTGAATAACGAGAATTGGTTGTAAAAAATTTAGAAAAAATAAGTGCTACACACATTGACACTTAAATAGATGCTAGCAAACTCTTTTTTCTATCTTAATACGACGAAACGAAAAAAATTTTTAAGGAGCAGTAGAGGGATGATAATGATCAAACTTAATAGTATAACATCTAAGATCTCTGGCCAGCTTACCAGACTCAAGACTGCCAGCGCTCGGAAGGCCAAGATCTAGTCTTCTTTCGAGGACCTTCAGATGTTTCTCTGGGCTTTAACTAAATAAGTTTCTACGATGTTAAAAGTTTGAGTTATTATTAATGTCTCAATTGTCAAACCCGTCACTGGCAAATAGCAACGTGTAACCGTAAAAATTTTGTATAAGTTGTCACAGTCTCTGCATTGAAGAGAGGCTTCTTACGCTATGTTTTACTTTCACTTTCACGTTGTAAAATACAAAATTTTGAAAGCAAAAGCTGACTTACATGCATAAGTAAGTATAGGTATAGAGCTGCTAGCGCGTGTGCGAAAGGTTTATAGTAGCTCCTTTACCGTATACCCATCGATATAGCTGACCACTTACTTCTTTTTTCTTCCTGTTTCCTACACCCAAACTAAACAAAATTTTAAAGTAACGGACTGCAACGTTTTAACTGTTACCACAGTACTAACTTAGTTTAGCGACTTGTATAATCCAACTACAAGTATGCTAGTTGTACACCTCTGTAAGAAACTACACTGCTACAGGACAGAGCTTGGTGTAAAGCATCGCATGTTTTGACATCGGGGACTACAGAAAAATGTAAAACTAGAAAAGTTCAGTGAGTGACAGGATAAGTATAAATTTTTGCAGTCTTAGATCGTAGAAGCCCATGTTGAACACGTAAGTATATAGCTGCGGTGCACATCGTAAACATTTTGTATGTGTCAGCTCTATTACGGCAGTGTATCTATTGATTTGCGTAATATTGTCTGTATATTCGGATCTCTACCTATAATATATAGATATTTTAGTAGGGCACTCCACATAACTTCCTTACTGCCCCCCCCCCCCTCCTCCAGTAAATGAGGGAAAATCTTTTGTTTTCTTCGTTATTCGTACTTAAAAAATTTTTCACACAATAACCCACTGCCCCTCCTACCGATCTCTTACCCCTGCGCATCGCCCCCACACGATTTTTTGGCTCCCCTATCGTCTCTCTTATATTCTTTTTGTAATTTTTTTATTCTATTATTTCAAAAATAAATTATACTTTGTGTACACTCTATTAATCCGATTTCTCAATTATTATATTGCTTTATAATGCAATCACACCAACTCTTTAAATACCCATACTTTTGCCCGTATGTGTATTTAAAAAATTTATATACTTTACTTCTTAATACATTAAATAACTTGAATAATATTTATTTCACTAAAAACATTACATTGGAAAAATTTTGAAATACAAACTTGTATCATCTGATTTTTTCGTCGATCTTTTAAACTACTTAAATACAAATTAATTCACTTAAAACATTATGTTTTAAAATGGTGAAATACACATTTATAAGACCTTTTTTTTTCATCTATTGTTCCACACCTCGCAGAAGGCAAATAGATGGACTTCATGCATAAAAATAATAAATAGTTATATTTATTTGTGATTGTTGATACTTCATAATATAATAATAAATTTTTTTGTAAATTCATTAATTAATTTGTTCATAATTATAAAGTTTTTTATGCCCTTACCTTTTTTTTTAATGAAAGGGACGGGTGTGAATTATTTTGATCAAATAATTGACCATGTTGGGACAAATGTCAAAGAGAAATAGAACAAGTTACCTAATGTAATTACACAGGTATCAGATGAACTAGGAAGAATAAAATTAAAGATGAATAAACATTTTAAAATTGATAAATTGATCAACAGAATTTAAAATAATCGAGCGATTGAGGAAGATTACAGGTAAAATCAAAGAATGGTGAAAAATAGAAGAAAAAGAGTACAAAAATTAAAATTTTGATTTATAAAAAAGTTTGAAGAAATTATCAGATATGAAACGATTTGAAAAGCCAATGAAAATCCAAGCCATGTTTGAAAGCGAAAATTTAAATAAGTTTACGAAAGCGATTGAAAATTTAAACTAAAAAAATAGGTGTGAATAAATATAGTGGCATAAGAGAATTATTTCAAAAGTTTCTTAGGAGTTAACAATGGGGCATGTTAAATGGAAAACGAAAAAAGAAGTATAGGAGTCCACAGCAATGTCTGGGAGAATTTTAAGAAGGATACATCGATTATTTGGTTTTTGTAATTCCTAGGGGGAAAAAAACAACAGAAAAGCCGCAAAAGACAAAGGATTTATTGGGAAATGATAAAAAATCTTTCTATGATTCAAATGATTGAATTTACAAACATACCTAAAATGTTTAAGACAGAAACACAAATAATGGAAGGTGGAAAATAGCAAAAATCTTACTAATTTACCAGGCAGGGAGGAGTAGGAGGATGTTAAAAACCACGCAAATATTGCGTTTTTAAATAGAGGATACAATATATGAGCAACTGTGATTGCTAAAAGAGTAAAATATAGGTGATGGAGCGTAAAGTATAAAAGCAGTGTTTGGCTGACTTTAGAGAAAAAAGAAGGACAAACGGTCATATTTTTTTACTTACATTTTAATTGGAAATAAACTGAAGCAAAAGGGCACTACATTATATGCATCGTGTGCAGACGGCATTTGCTACAATCGATTAAGATACTCTGTGAATAAAAGTAGATATAATAGAGCTAGGTATACAAAAATTAACAACTGTAAAAAGGATTTTTAAATGTATGAAATGTCAGATAATAAAGAGAATCTGAACGATGAGAGAATTCAGAATAATACATGAGATGTTACAGTGGAAAAAAAACGCAATGTTTTTAATATGGCTATGACGTTGTGTTAGATATGGAGCATTCTGAACACACAAAGCAGGTGCTAAAAGACTTAGGTAAATATCGAACAAAAGATTGGCTGGAGGCATACAATAAACCTTAATTTTTAGTCATTAAGAATGGATTGTAAAATATTTGTGTAAATATTAAGAGGGGGTGATTGGAGATGTAAGCAAATATAATGACCTATAGACCAGGAGCTGACCGTAATTTCACTTATCATATAGAGGCACGTTCCAAAATTGGCAATACAATAGGATTCACACTTTTATTAACAATGGGCCATGGCAACCCTATGGACTCTGAGGGACATAATAAATACCAAGGCAATTTTTAATGCAAACTGAGGTCAATTACTTATCTCATTAAGGCCTGGCTAATTCTTGCGCAAATGTATAGCTTTTAATGCTTCTTTCAAGAAAAAAATGGGTTTCCAGTCAAATGTCGTAAACTAGGTAGGGTTACCCGCTTCAGAAGTACAAATCAATTTAGCACTTTAGTGCTTTTCGAGCCTACTTTCTCCGTTACTTTTGTAACGATTGTTGGTTATACTTAAAATAAACAATCACCTTTATCATTTCTAAATGACGTGTACACTTTTACTCACCAAACATAAGCATTAATTTCATAAACTTTACAGTAGCAGAAGTAAATGGTAGGATACAGTGAATAAGCGCTCGTGGCGGACATATCAGCCGTCGACAACCTTGTTCCTTACTATACACTTTTAATTGACTCTCACAGCTGTATGTATGCATGTATGTATGTATGTATGTGTGTATGTATGTATGTATGTCGAGAATCAAATCTTGGGATCGAGTTTTCAGAAACTTCCTGACACCCGATTGCGCTAAAATTTTGCACACACCTTGAATTTCGATTACAATGCAATATAGTCAATTATGTAGTAAATCCTTTATGGCCAATACAATAAAATGGAATATTAGCTTTGTCTTTAAAACCCCATCAATATAGGTATCAAATGAAAGAGCATAATGAGTAGAAAAAAATAAGCTGTGAAATGTCATTTAAAATCCAACATGGCAGCCGGTAAAGATCAGCATATTGCCTTTAGTGTTGGAATGCTATCGGTATAGGTATCAAATAAAAGAGCGTGACGAGTGGAATACAACAAGCTGTGAAATACCATCAAAATTAATAATATTTTATGATACATTCTTAAAAAGGAATTTATAACTAAAAAGAATAAAATAAAAAAATAGAATAAAATTTTTAAAAACACACTTCTAAAAAAATCTAACAAAGAAATGATCTAGAAAAAATAAAAAAAATTAATTTGCACATGTAACTTAAAACTCTTTATCAGCAAGAACAATAATTTGCTAAAAAATTGTCTTATCAAACCATTTGAATGAAAAGTGTGGGGGCTGACATGAAATTTAACATGAGACATTTAGTTATGATTAAGAAATATAGTTAATGTACCATAATACTTACGATACAATGTAAACTACATCATACTTTTATCTACTATCAGTCTGATAAATATAATACACATGGAGATAACTTCTTGTATCGTAAACAGATAATAATGATAGTGCCCGACGCTGCATAATGAAACTTACTACACATATACACATGTTATAATTGTACTTATGAATATATGTGATTACACTTTATGAGTTGTTATAGAGCAGAAGAGTATCAAGACGAATACAATGTCAGTGCCCACACGTTTCATTTGAATTGTTCAATGAGACATTTTATTACCGAATTATTGTTTTTGCTGATGAAGAGTTTGAGGTTATATTTGCAAAGCAATTTGTTTGATTTTTCACAAAAAAAAGAGACGGAACTTCCGCACGAATGTGATATGACACCTCGAGGTAAAGCCGAGAGGGCATCACAGTCACGTAGGGGACGGTGTTCCGTTCCCCCTGCATGTAAGAAGTACTGTTTTTTCCACCTTTTGGGTGAAAGTTTATAATTTTGCTGTTCTACCAACGTGTGGGTAAAAGTACTTCTTTTTCTAGCCTAATCTAACCTTGGAACTAAAAAATCCCGCTCAAGAGATGGAAAAAAATGATTTTATGAATGTAGTAGAAAAAACTTATAATTGCGGCTTTATTTTAAATAGTACCCAAGGATCCCTAAAAGACGCACTTTACTACCGGCAAACAATTAGTGCATTGCTTCATTATATTTTTTTGGAAAAGTGTATTTTGGAAATTTTTTTTTATTTTTTATTTTTAGTCCTTAAAACACTGACAATTTGAAAGAAGTATGAAATTTGAAATTAATCTAATGCAAAGAAACATTAAAAAAAAAAATTCTGTGCACCGTATATTTAAGTAGTCTCTGGAAAAACGTGACTAAACTATCTTTCGTATAGCTTAATTTTAAGGTATATGGCTGCATCATAAGGCAGTACTAGAGATACTGCGGTAGTTAAATGAGCGCCATGTCTGTTGACCTCATCTATTTGGTTGTTAAGTCTATGGATACGTGTACATAAATGTACGGAAAAAGCATCTTTTCAGTCTTATATTTGTTGCTCTATTATCTTATAATCTTTAAATCAAAATTATGATGTGTGCAAAATACCCCTTATATCTTTAGTTTCTAATGTACTCATTTTAATGAAAATCAAAACTGTTATAGCTGTGCAAATCAAATTTAACTGACACTTTCCTGAATGTCCTGTGTTAAACACATGAAAACTCAAACATCTATAAATTATTTTCTATGCTGTAAAAATTTCCAAAAATTTAACTGATTTATCTTTACATCAATGTTTATGAGTGAGCTGAAATTTATCAAAATTCAAACCTTTATCCCAGTACCGCTAGTACTACCTTAAACGATAAAAAAATAGAATCACTATAGTTTAATGGTTGTCCAGATCCCGCATGTGCTACATATGTATTGCAAGACGGTGGTAGTGAAAATGTTGATGACGATATTTCGAAAAATATTTCTATTGGTGATGATGATTATTACATGAAACTAAGCATGCGAAATTAATGACCATATATGGTTGTAAAATAATAGACTTATTATACGCGTGCTTATAACTATGACTTATGTTTCATTAATTATAGTGCATCTGACGTAAAACTGATCTAATTTTATTAATAACGAAGGATAAGAGAGAAAAATATCTCAAAATACGATTTGAAAAAGTCATTGCCTGCAAGAGATACGAGGTTTTCGCGGAAAACAAACTACGAGTATCATTAGTATTGTAATTGATGTCAAGTGTATAGTACTCAGAATACACTGTTATGATACAGGACAAATAATATTCATAGAACCAAACTCTCTATTTTTACATTTTTCGCACATTTTTTGCCCGTAAACAAATGTCAAGATATCTGCTTGAAAGTCATAATCATACTTAAAAGCTATTTACCTTTCCCTGCATACTTCGTTTAAATTTTTAGTGTTTTAAGGATTAAATATGAGGAACAAGTTAGTCGATGGCTGAAATTTCCGTCACATGCGCTTATTCACTGTAGCATACCATGTACCTGTGCTGCTAAAAAGGTTATAAAATTGATATTTGTGTTTGGTAAGTAAAAGTATACACGTCGTTAAAAAATGATAAAGACAATTGTTTGTTTTAAGTTCAACGAACAATCGTTCGCAAAGTTTCAGAGATAGTAAGCTCGAAAAACACCGAAGTGCTGAATTTATTCGTACTTGCGAGGCAGGTAAGTCTACGTAGTCCACGACTTTTGACTCAAAACCCATTTATCCCTTGAAATGCACATAAAAAGCTTTACTTTTGATCAAAAATTAGCCTGCCCTCGATGAGATGAGTAAGTGACTAAAAAATGTTATATTCCCAGGGTCCACAGGGTGGCCATGGCCCATTGTTAATAAGAGTCTGAATCCTGTTATATAAAAATTTTGGACCCTGCTTTTATGAGATAAGTAATATTACAGTCTGCTTCCGGTCTACTAGGAGTATGGTTCTTAACAAAAAATTTCTTGTTGCACGTAGAATAAACGACTGGTAGGATACAAAAAGCACAGTTTGGGGAATAAGAAAAAGAAAGAAAGTAAACGGTTTGAATTAAAGATTATTTCTTATGGTTTTGATGATAACATCAAGTCACTTCTACGTTGCGAGGACTTAAAAAGAAAAAGAAAAAAAAGAAATAAAAAAGAATGGAAGTAGGTTTACAAAAAAAAATATTAGGTTCAACAGCAAGCATACCAGGAGTATATGTAAATGGAGGCAAAACAGTTGGCATAAAGTAAACATAAAAAGTAGGGCAGATAATAACTTTTTGCACGTTTCAAAAATAGATAGGTGGCCTTACGTTTGCTTGATGGATGAATAAAGGAGCACGATCAATCAAAATTCGATAAAACTGGGCCAAGTAGTTTAAGTAAGATATGAAAACGTATGGGATGCGGAAACAGTAGGACCTCTGAAAAGGGCAACCAAGAGAAATAAACTTGAGAAAATCTGAGAAAATTCAACATGAAGAAAATTTAAAAAAGTAAAACTTTCATCCATCGGAAAGAGAAAAAAATGGATGGTAGTTGAAAAATATTGTAAAAAAATAAAAGACAAACCGGTTTAAGATAAATTTTGAGAAAAAGAAAACTTAGCAGGGAATCTTAAATGGCAATGGTGTACCATGAGATATAAAACTGTAAGTATAAAGGGCGAAAGAAAAAGGGTTTAAAGTGGCTCTGCAATGAAAAAAAAACATCTATTGTAAATTTCTTTGTACAGAGGCAGAAAAAACAGAAAATAAGATAATAATATCAGTCAGAATTATAGAATTAAAAGATAATGTTAGGCTAGAAGAAGGGAGCCGTAACTGTACTGAAAAGGAACCGGTAGATGACATATAAAAATTTATATGACTTTTTAAAAATATAAGTTAATTAGGGACCACAGAGCAAAGCTTAAGCGTAAAATAATATGTTATGCTTTTTAAATTTAAATATCAAAGCAATGTGAAAAAAAAATTTTCTTATGATTCTATGTTAATATATATATAATGGTGATTGATGTTACACTCCCTTGTATTAAATTGTATTATATACTATTGCAAATACTATTGGTGTTATTTTAAGGCAAATAAATTTTGAGTAGTTGGAAATCGAAAAAGGAATGTAATAGGATGTAAAAATCTGTTCAAGAAATAGATAAAGATATATTTTTTGATCGCTAATGTAAAGTAAAAATCTTAAATTATTATCGTCTTATAAACTCATATTCATAATTGATTGGAAAATTTCTAGAAATGAACAAAACAAAAGCACCTGATTGTTCATATAACGATAATTATTTCATAAATATTTAACAACAATGCATTTCGTGCAATACGCACACGGTCTGTTAGAAGCCAAACTGATTGAGTTAATAAATTTTTATAGATTACTTTTATGCCAAAACGAGTCCAATAGTAATATGAGTCTTACTTGCTTGGTGGAGAGTAAGAAAAATGTGGGGAAAAATACAGGTGGTCGAAGTTCGACCGTCGAACTCACGTTCTGTCCCAGATCGTCCACGGGACTCTTTACTATGGGTATAACGATTTTAGCCATAGAAGCTTGCAGCGCACGATGGAATTCGCGCACTTATGTGCTACATGCATGCATGTAGAACAAGCGTGTATGCAATAAGGGCAAAAAAGGACAGTATTACGAAATGTAAGGCGTATAATTCATTCTTTTATCAGACGATTGTTTTGATCCACATCATTTTTGGAATATTATATTCATACACATGTGTATCAATCGTAAACTTCAATACCGATTACAGTTATTCATTAGAAATAAGCTGATGAACAGGAGTCACTAAATCTGTTAACTAATTCCTAGCATTTACCATATTGGTTCGATTTCCAAGCGAACTATCAAGTATCCATTTTGGTTATCTACATGTGTATGCATGTATGTATCGCAGAATAAATTTTTGTATTAGCTATTTAGACATATAAAAAGAAGTATCAAAATATGGAAGTTAACACTTAGAGCACACAAAAGGCAAGGCCCCACTAGTATATATATGTATATATATATTTCAATATTTGTATTATTATGTCTGAATAATAAATACAAAAATAGTCCATAGTGCGTGAAGTTTTTGTGAAAAAAAAGGAGAGTCTTGAAAAGGTCTCCATGATGAGACGAAATATTGACTACTAAATTAATAAAGAAGGTTTCGCTCAAGAAAACAGACAGTGGTCTCTTATTTTTGGTGTTAACTCTAAATAATATTAGAAGTTATCATAATGCGAGCAAGTGGAAGTTCTGAAGAAGTCACTCTTTCTAATAAATACACAAGTTTATTTTCTAATACACATACATCCGTACAAACATAGATAACCAAAGTGATCTCATTAAAATTCGCTAATAATTCGAGAGAACACAGTCAATATATATTATTAAATGAGTTTACTGATTTATCGAATGATAATTAATAATTTATTGCTGATAGTGACTCTTGTTGGTAATTAAGGTTAAAAATTGATACATATGTATATTTATATAATATTTGCGCAATTATTATCATGACAGACACAGTTGTGAGCCTTTTTTTGTTTTTTTCTGATCATTTTAGAATTAATCATGGATATAAGTTTTTTATGTTATTATTTTTTCATTTCCTATACAGATTATTACATACTTCCAAATATCCTCTTTTTTTCTCATAACTATTACAAATTCTTATTCTATTATATTAGTACTAATATTGTTTTCAATAGAGTAACTTATGTAATTGATTAAACATACAACACCAGGTTAGAACTTTTTTTTACACAGACATATAATAATTTATAACGCATAACATAATCTCAAACTTTTATTCTTCAACTTACGTATATCATATTTTAAGGCTTTGAATCTTCACTGTTATGCGTTATTTACCTACATAAATATCTTATATATTCACATGAATCATCTCCCGCCTGCATTTCTATTATCTTTTAATCCTATATTTCTGACTAATATTATTTCGATTGTTTTTTTTTCTCATTACCCGGCTACATGTGCTTTATATTATTTTTTTTTATTCCAGATCTTACAGTCTATCACTTACAAACTTCTAAACTCACCTATATCTTTTTCTTTTTGCTTTATTTTTCTCTCTCTCTGCTTTTTTATTTTTTTTTTACATTTTACAAATGATAGAGTTGTCAACTACCACATAGTTTTTTTGTATTTTCTGATAGACAAAAGTCTTTCTGTCTTTTGTAAAATTATCCGTGATTTTATCAAGTTTATTTTTCTTCGTAGATCATTTTATAAATCCAATCGTTGTCCAATCCTCAAGTTTCCTATATAATATATCTTATTTGCCTATTTTGTATTGTTTTTATCGATTAAGTCCGTTCATTTTTTGATTAGTCATAAATAAGGCCACCTGTTCTTATCCATTCTTTTTTACGTGCAAAAAGTAAATTAATTCCCATTTTTTTATGCCTATTTTTAGGCTAACCCTTCCCGCCTCCATTTGTTATCTATGTTCTGGTATGTTTGTATTAAAATCCAACATGATATTTGTAAATCTCAATCTATTTTTTACCCTTTTTCTTTCCTTTTTCATTCCCAAATCCATGCCTACCTTGCCTGCCTCCAGCTTTCGTATATGGGCGCGTCCAGCGAGATCGGGCTACCTTGCACGTACGGCGCATTTTTCGCTCAAGCACACTGTGTTTAACTCGCTTGCATGGACTGGAAAAAATAAAAAAGTATTTGAAAAATGAAATTTAATAGATTTTGACCTGCTCTTTATGATGGTGCTACTATTGTTTGCTCAATAACCTTTTTTTGTGTTAAAATATGTCTTTGTATTTTTTGTTGTTTCTCTGAAATTGGCCACAGTTTTTAAAAGTAAAATTTACACGAATCAAAAGAGCAACACTTAGAACACATTTCCACAAATTTATAGAGTAATAAATGCGTGAATGACAAGGAAATCAAGACGTTGACATTGGGTCAGCCACGCTTGACAGACAACCATATAGTTATAGTACAAACTGTAGACTCACTTATAAATACTTGACATTAATCAAAACATAGTTTACGTTGTATATAAGTAGAAGCCATAAACTTTACTTAATCCACTGGATAGTTCACGAACAATGGAATATGCAACTAAAAAATCTTTAAAGTTTCAATTTGTTCTAAAATTTCTTAAAGGATCGTACATTAGCGTAGTTGATTTAACATACTAACATAATCGTTTGTTAGTAAGCTGAGAGAGCGAACCCTATAAGCAAAGAAAAACTTATAGATTGTATGCAAGAGTATGTAAAATCATCGAATTTAAAGACTAAGTTCACCAATGGAAGACCTGGACGATACTGGACAGAAGGTTCTTTCAAACGTCTCCCAGAACTCACAATAAGGATGGCACAGAATTCAATCAAGGTACGGACAGGGGTAACTAAAGAGCATTTGAGAGAATGGTTTTTTGAAGTCAGGTTGATTTCGGAAAGTAAAAACTTGCTCACCCTAAAACCTTCTCAAGTCTTCAATTGTGATAGGACAAGTGCAGAGTTGTGTCAAAAAGACAAAAAAGTAATTACCACAGTGGGATCAAAAAAGTGTATGAGCAAGTTAATGGTGACGAGAAAGTAAAACTTCACAACCATGTTTATGTACAGTGCTGAGGGTACTTGTGCTCCTTCTATGATAATGTACAAATATAAAGGTGCTATTCTAAAGAAAGTCTTAATAAATTGTCCACGTGATTGGGGCTTGGGAAACTCTTAAAGTGATTGGCAGACCACTGAGACTTTTTTTAAATGCATAACAAATGTATTTTATCCTCGGACAACTGTAAATGAGCAAGACTTCCCCATAGTTATTTACTTGGATGGTCATTCATCTAATGCTTCTAGACCACTAATAATATTTTGTAGAGATCACAATAATAAAATTATTAAGTTGTTCCTTCACTTAAGCTACATATCTTAACCTTTAGATGTGTCTTTCTTTGCATCCTTCAAAGAAAGCTGGTCAAAAACTATTAACAAGTGGAAAACATATAATAATATAAGTCACCTGAGAAAAGAACATTGTCCATGTGTTGTCAAAGGGACTCTTGTGAATATTAGAGATGAAGCTTCAATTGTTTAAAGTGGCTTAAAGTGCACTGGATTATGACCTTTTGACGAAAATGCTATAGATTATGATATATGCATTGAAAAAAAGAATAAGAAAGCCATAACAACACCAGAAATAGCACTTTTAAGATTTGTTTAAGTGTTGAAAAAGACTTAAAGAAAATGTGAATATAAATTCGAAGGGAATAGAGAAAGATAGTGAAGAATTAGCTTCTACTCAGTCAGAAAAAACTCTTGGTACCTCGTTTACATCATAAAATAGTAGAACAACAGTGGTTATCTAAATTTCATTTTACACTTTTTTTATTCATATCTTTTTTTTGGCAAAAGAATTAATTACTGTACTTCAAACGTATTTACACTTTTTACCAATAATAATTAATTTTTATTTTATTTTTTTTGTATAAATTTGATAAGAACAGTTTGATTTTAATTATACACTTTGATGAAATTTTTATGTGACAAAATTTTCAGCTATAATCTGATTTCTTCAACTTATTTACTTTTAAAAACTTAAAAAAACTTTAAAATATAATTATTTTTAATTTTTTGGAAGGATAAGAGTTTGAAATTTTTTTAAGCAATTTTTTAACATATAAAAAAAGAAGGGAATACAAGAAGACAAAGAAGCGACAAAAGCTATCAACGATAGATTAAAGGAATTAAATGTTGAAATATGTAAAACCGAGCCAAAGGAATCTTAATATTTTGCCTCAGTTTAAAATAACTGAAATCATTCTTTGCATAAAAATAATTAATTTATGCTTCGTAATATAATATTTCTTATTTACGAATACAAATTTTTTTACTTTAAAATTGTAAAAATATAGAATATTCATCATACATAATTTTTTTTCAATGTCTATACGTAATTTTTTGGGTGGCTCATAATACGGACACACATTATGGGCCAGGTGGACAAAGTAAAAACAGGAGGCCCATAATACGTACCCTTACTTTATAAGCTTGCTTGTATATTTGGTTATTTTGTTATAGGTACTTTAGTTGTATCATATTTTTTTTTCGTATTGATCTCAAGCGTACAATTCTGCCGTTATCTTTTCATAACTCTTGTTACTAACGGACAGTTTTATTGTTTTTCATCTGTCTATTTATTCAATTAGTTGTGCGGGAAACATAAAACATTCCAAGTGGATGTAAAGGATCAGCTTTGGCTGTATTCGGGTGTTTTCGGCAGTATTGGACGATGTTAGAGGGCTTTTATTAGGTGGTTTGTCTGGAAGAGGAATTATTCATCTGTTTCTGGCCAAACTCGGCGATATAGTGTCTTTCATGTAACTTCGGCCATCTTTGTCTATGAAAATAAACATCGGGTCAAAATTTATAAGTTTTTATGGGGGGTAGGGGGGTCGACAAATCCTGAAAATTTTCTAAGTTCTTGAGGGGGGCCCGTGGGGGCTAAGGGGGGGGGGGAAATAAAAATGAAAAAAAGATTTTCACGAGAAATCACGGAGAAAACGATCGATTTTTCGAGGGGGCCAGATGGGGGGTGGTAAAGGGGGCACAATCAAATGACGATCACTCGAAACACGTAAAAATATAACGAATTTACCCGTGATTTGAGGAGTGGCTGAGTGTGTGTGTGCGTGTATACTTGTGGGGCTCTTCCCCCTGCACGTACCGCGCATCAACTACCTATATCACCAAATATCGGGTATATGATTTTAGATTATTTTCTCTTACATATACAAAAGTATGCTTGAGATCTATTATTCTAGGTATAAATGAAAAAGAGAGCCACATAAATGTCAAATTGATCGTATTTTTGAAGAAGCTAGTACAGTTATGTTACTTCATTAGATTAAATGATCTTTTGCATGATAGCTACTTTCAGAAAACATTCAAAATGACAAGGTTTGGAACCAATATAAAAATAGTTTCATAGAAGATTTAACTGATCATAAAGAGACTTATGCTTTAGTACGTATAAATCAAATTTTAGAATCTAAAGATAAATCATATAATTAATTAAATTCAACAATACCACAAAAAATAGTTTTAGAAGATACGTTTAACGTAAAAAAAAAAGGTCTGACTTCGAAAAATGTTTAACCCAATGTTAAGTCAGTTGAAGAATAACAAGACAAAATTTTCAATCTGTATGTGATTACAATCATGAAATTTGTTTTATAGCTGGTCTTGGAGGTTCTGGTAAAAAGATTTTTGTATAAAAACTTGATTTATTTTTGTATATCTTTAGGTAAAAAAGCCTTATCATCGGAATGGAATGGTATTGAATCTGCGTTACTTTCAAGAGGAATGACCACTTATTATGCTTTTCGCTTACATTTGAATTCAAACAGTGTAGAGATTTTTCTTTATAAATGGTCATTTGAAAAAGAAATGTCGCAAGATGTAAGCTTTTTACTCAAAAAAATATTAGATTAAAAAATATTGATACCCTTAAGAGTTAGAAAAAAATAATTTTATAACATCTTACAACATTACATAGGTAAATATTCTTAAACGCCAATAAATTTGTTTGAATCTGTTAAACAGAATTTTCTGAAAAATATACGAAAGAAGTCTCTCAATATAATAAAATAAATTGCTTTGCACGTATAACTTAAAACACTCTTATCAGCAAGAACACTAATAAGGTAAAAGATTGTATTTCTTAAACACTAACATTACAAGTGTGGGTGTTGACATGTTATTTGTGAATACCGTTCTCTATAAAATCTCATAAAGTGTAGTCACATGTATTTATGAGTACTATTTGTATCATCTGTAGTAAGTTAATTGTACAGAATACTGCAGTAAATTGACTATTTGCTTACGATATGATAAGATTTTACTATGCACATAACTATAACTTTGGATCTGCTAGCATATGTAGCATCTGCTATACATCAAGTTTTATGTAGTATAACATATTTACTATGTTTTTGAATAATGACAAATTTTTTCGATTTAAAGTTTCGTACATTGATCGAAAATTTTTACGTTTATGCCTACGGTTTTTATTTTAATTATCAAATAATATAATTTTTAATCTCATTATTGTTCTTGCCGATAATAGTGTGTGAAGTTATATGGGCACAGCAACTTATTTTTTTTTTTTAGCTCTCATCTTTGAGGCACTTTTCAGAAATAAGTGTGCCAAATTTTTTTTTTTTTATTCTGTACTTTTGAGTTTATATTACTTTTCAAAAATTTCTAATCAAATTTTCCGTGGATATAGTAAAAAGCTATAAACAACCAAATGATATGCTTAAAGATGATGTAAAACCACGTTAAAATCAGAATAACAGTTGAGTACTAGGACCTATTGTAGTGATCTCTCAACCCAGTATTCTCTTAGCAGTGAGTGCGACTTTCGTATTCTATGGTCATCAGTGTGTAATTGGTATTAAAGTCAAGATTGCCGTAGGACCTGTCCAGGGGCTAGTTTCTCACTATTGGATACTTTTAGATTTCGCCGTGTTGGATTTTAAAGATATCTAATATCTTAGTAAATTCTGTTTATTATGCCCTTTCATTCAATACCCAAAACAGTTAGAATATGAAGAAATAATAGATCGACCATTTTGTGATGGCTGCCATATTAGATCCAAAATGACGTTTTATAGCTTACTGTATCCTACTTCTCACGCCCTTCTCAACATACTGCTCCGACAGTAGCAGCTTTCGTCCCGCTTTGCGGAACAAAAACTTCTCCTCCCGGTGCAGGATTGATAAAAAATCGTATACAACGTACGGAAGGAAATGACGAAAGCCTCAGAACACATGCTTATTACCCTCGGCTTCGCCTTGGGCGTTGACTGCTTGTGTTCTGGGACATTTCTTACTTTTTCTCCCTTGGTGGGTAATGTACTATTTCTTTAATAGCCATGTCAAGGGGATTTCAAAGAAATAAGCAATCTGCCATTTTGTTACGGCAGCCATATTGAATTCATAATAATGGGATACAGCTACTTCTATCCTACTTTTTATGCCCGTCCTTTTACTCAATACCCATGTCTAGGAGGTTGTAAAAAAAATTAAAATCTGCCATTTTGTGAAAGCCGCAATGTAAGATTTCCAAAAACCTTTCATAGCTAATTGTATCCTACTTGTCAAGCCCTTTAATTTAATACACCTGTTCAGAAGTTTTTAGGAGAAATTACATTCGCCATTTCATGATGGCTACCATATTGGATTAAAAAACGTAACACAGCTTATTATCCTACTCGTCAAGCTCTTCCGCTTACTACCCATACAGAAAGTTGTAACGAAACGTAAAACACGTCATTTTGTGATGCCTGCCATATAAGTATCACTAGGTAATCGAATATACTACATTGCATTCTCGTTATAACCTAGAGTGTGTGTAAAATTTCAGCATGATCGGATGTCGGGAAGTGGTTAAAGACTCCATAAAGCTTGTTTTACTTCTTACATAATTATCGATGGAGTCCTTTAAAGATTGTTCAGCAATATTTAACGTGTAATAAGTCAGGTGTAACCGTTTGAGGGTAATTTCGAAAAAATTGCTAAACTTGTGAAGTAAATTTATTAAATTATTTTGTTTTACCAAGCTACAAAAAATTTCATAATATTTTGTTTATCTAATCATTTAAAATTATGAATGTAGCCGCAAACAAATGTAACCTATGACTTCAAAAACAAACAAATATTGGTTTACAAAACTGGATTACTTTGAAGTGCATTTAAAAGTAGTATTCATGTTATTTTGAAATTAATAAAAAAACGTGGCTGGCTCCTTTGCCCCCCCCCCCCCCATATTTTTAATACTTGCAAGATTACTCATTTACGTAGTAGTATGTATTCTTACTTTCATGTACAGCTGATTAACAATGCAAAATATATATCTAATAAATTATATAAATCAATTATAAACAATGCATAATAAATGTCATATATTGCTTAATTTATATGCAGGATTTCATTAGTTTCGAGTAGCAGCATCTGCTTTTCGCCAGATTTGATTCATTTGCACATTATCTTTCACTTTGGATAAAAGACTCGCGTTTGGTATTAATTATGCAGCGTTATTACAGAATAGTATATTTACTTTACTTATTTGAGTAAGTGTAAGTTATACAGGTCTCTTGTTGTTTTTGACAACCCAATTATTTACAAAAGTAGGTATTAATCGTACATGTACGGCACATCGTAAATCTGATAAATTCAATGATGGGACTGACAGTACATTCTGTAGTGCAGAAAGTATGTTCAAGTATCAGACGACGCTTCGAAGATTACTCTACTTTTTGCTTTTAATTACGAGACTCAAATTTTTAATTTACAGTAGTGCATAGTAAAGTCTTGCGGAAAAATGTCCAGGTTTGTCACAATCATAACACTTATGAATATTTTTATATCTACGACTGACCTTGCAATTGTCGATGTTGTTGTCCTGTATCTCGTTATTACGGCCATGATTTCCACGACGGTCGTCCAAACGTTAGTTTCCAAAATTTGGGTCTTAACAGTTGTTTTCAACATAATACGTTCCTCTATGAGAAGGAGCCTGCGTATTATAAGGATTAGGTATATTTCCATTGGTCTCGACTAAGGGCTTGCGCAGTTCCCAAGATTGATTTTTTAGACGATCAATACTATTTTTTGTGTTGATTGCAGTAACAAGATTAAAGTTTGCATGGCTAGACTACGGGAAACTAGAAGAGGGAAAACTACTCTACACAAAATAAGCACTCTAATGTGACCACTTGTATTCTCACGGTGTCCAGCACCATTTAGTCGGCCTTTCTTTCGACAGTAATCAACTTCATACTTGCTACAAAAAAATAACGTTCGTTGGCTTGTACCTTCGACCCGCCGTACTCCCACCCGTCGTTCTACCACTCCCCGTTTGCTGCTCGCGTCAACACACACACCATAACCTTTACTTCAGCACTTTCCTAGCGAGTTAGTGGGATTATTCTCCCGCCGACACCCGAGATTTTTTCCAGCGTTATAATTACTTACTGTTGAAGCCCTTGGTGCACCTGCTTAACTTCTGCCTCGTCACGTATCTTCCGCTGCTTGGCTGCGCCACCCGTCGCGTCCCCCCGTAGCTGCAGACCGGCCTCGTCGTGTCTCCCTGGCTTGGTTCTACCGACTCCTGGCAGCCTGCCCTTAGACTGCTCTCCCGCAAGTACATTGCCCTGATTGCTGCTGGCCGTTTCGACTCGGAGTTCAGCCTCCTGTACTTTTTTTCTTTCTCCCGCGTCACCGTCCGCACACACTCTTCGAGCTCCTCGCCTGGTCTTCGCGCACCTATACCCAGACTCCGTTTCTGCATCAACACAAAAATGTTAAACGCACCGTATTTTGCGGCTCCCGGATTTCTCGCGACGTCTTC